>JAVJIF010018273.1:0-84801 GCA_038442645.1 Agave tequilana
TTTTTTTTTTTCCTTCTTATATGTTCGCTGCAAAATTTAATAAAATATGTCTGAGTAGAATTATATATATACAAATAATAGATAAATAAGAGTATGAAAATGTGGTAAAAACTATACTCATTACTCTGATCTCTCTCTCCCCCTCCCCCCTCCCCCAAGAGTCTCTCTGTTACACCATGTTTCTCCCTCTCTCGTAAAACTGGAGGATGACGAAGTCTCACGAAGCAGAGGGTCAAGACTTGAAGAGTGCAGGGAAGCCTGCTTTCGCTCACGTTGTGGTGGTTCATCGTCATCCTCCAGTGTACGCCAACTAACTATCTGTGTTTTTGCATGCAAGACTCACTCCTACATAGCTAATCTGAGAAGAGAAGCACTGGAACAAAACTAACATTTTCGGACGACACATGCTAATAATCTGGTACGATCATGTTATACTGGCAAGAATAGCTTAAAACCATCAAGGGGGAAAAAGAGGAAGGAACAGAAATGAAGATTCAGTCAACAAAAGCATCCTGCAGAACAATGTTATAATCCACAGTATATGTCAGCACATTGGCGCATAAAAATTGAGCTTATGCGCCCCAGTACCCAGCAAATGCAATTAGGATACAAATTCAGTTATATGCCAGCATATGAAGGCGCATATTTATTTATAGACCGAATACTCCTAAAAAAACCTTTTCAAGAGTACTCGCTCTATTTTCACTTTGTTACGCTTGTCACCGTTGTTCTAGAAAGTATTTATCATCAGTTTTTGGCGTAGTGATAGTAAATTACTGCACTTTAATCTGATGCGAAATAGAAAAGTAGGTGAAAATTGTAAGGGCACTTTAACGCCCGCAAACTGCTAAAGCAGGATTTTTACCAAGAAAAAATGAGCAAAAAACATATTAACACCAAAAAATCCTTTTAGAAAACCCATTAAGTGAAGAAAACCCAACCGCTTTAGAGAAAAATATCTCATATACCATCAATTCTTGTCTTAAAAAGGCAAGCACAGCCTCGATTTTCACGATTTTTCTCTTTCATATTAGATTTTTTTTAATGTTTCAAGTTTCTGTTTCATTTTTAGTATGAAACTTGAGTTTTTTTTTATCTTGAGCAGTGATGAAGCTTTAAAAAAAACTAATTTTCCTCACCTATGGCTTGTGGAAATCATCAGTTTGATTCAATTATAGCTTAAATAACACTTTATTTTTTTTTCTCTTTCGATTATCTGAATTTCTATTGTTTTAATTTTTAAAGGCACATCTAATGTCTGTGTAGGTTTGAGCACATGCGGAAAGATTCGAGCCCGAATCCTTCCAATTCAAACTCAATCCCACAACATTCAAATACAAGATCCACTCCGTTGAAGTTGATCCACATTGTTTAAAATAAATAAAAACAAAAAATCAAGTATTTTGAATACTTTTTTCTCATCCATTAAGTCGGCGTAAAATGGATGGCCGAAAATAGCATTTTACTTAGGTCTATGACTTTAAACATATAAATTCTTGATCCGACCAATTGATCATTATCTAAACATTAAAAAAAAACCCCACGTACCAATTTTTGTTAGGTATCAAATACTATACACCATTAGACTAGCCAACTAACTATTTCGGCCGTTCATTTTACGCCTACTTGATGGATGGGTAAAAAGTATTCAAAACACTTAATTTTTATTTTTAGTTACTTTAAACAATGTAGATCAACTTCAACAGAGTAAATCTTGTATTTGAATATCGTGTGATTGAGTGGGAATGTTCGGGCTCGAATCTTTTCACATGTACTCAAGTCTATCCCATATATTGTGCCACGTCACGCAGGCTGAGAGAGAATCTCAGTTGTCGGCTGATAATATATATATATATTATATATGCCACGTCACCGCAGGCTGAGAGAGAATCTCAGTTGTCGGCTGATATATATATATATTATATATATATATATATATATATATATATATATATATATATATATATATATTATATATATATAGCGAGTTGATCACCTAAGAACGGTTCTCACGGATTCCTGTGAGAACTTTCACGTGAGTCGTCGGATCTAATAGAGATCTGGTTTTATTTGATTTGATCTATCAGATCCGACGACCCACGTGAAAGTTCTCACAGGAATCCGTGAGAACCGTTCTTAGAGGATCAGCTCCCTCTATATATATATATATATATATATATATTATATATATATAATATATATATATAGAGAGAGAGAGAGAGAGAGAGAGATGTACCTCAGCCACCAGCTGAGAGAGACTCTCTCAGCTGTCACTTCAATATGATCGCAAACTTACTGCAACATGGTCGCAATCCACTGTAACATGGTCGCAGTCCTAAAAAATCATATATTTTCAGTGTAATTAAGACTGCGACCATGGTAGCAGTCCTCAGAAAAAGACTGCGACCATGGCAGCAGTTCTCATAAAAACACTGTGACTTAATCACACTCTTCATATAAAACTGCGACCATGTTACCAGCACCCCACGTTGCGCCAATGAGAGTCTCTCTCAGCTGGTGGCTGAGATACAGATTCCTCATATATATACACACACATATATATTTATTTATTTATTTATTAAATACTCATCATGTTTTCATTTAAATACTCATCATGTTTTCTGCTTTAGCGCTTAGTGGCATTTGCCTCACGCTTCCTCGTGCTATTTAGAACACTGTTTTTCACCATGCTTTTTTTTTTCCTACTCTTGCAACATATCTGGCATCCAAATTATCCATTTTCAGGGAAAGGACTACAAACGGGGTTTTGCTTATTTTAACTGCTACCGGCTAGTTTCCCATAGCTGCTTCTTACCCTAGCTCCACATGAATTCACTGGCATTGTTTTTTGGTAGACAACAAGGTTCTTGTCAGCATTTAGTAATTTAGAAGACTAACGGGAATTGCAGAGACATGTAAAGGAGCAACAGCTGGGTGCACAACCCAAGAGTCTACAGGCAAAAATGGATACCAACTATCAGTAACGGGGGACAACAAACAGTGAGGCTGTTTGGTTATGGGTAGAAGTGAGGAAGTGAGGAATTGAGGAAGTGGTAATAATTCCCTTTGGAACTTGAGAATTGATTAGTAAGTTTTCGGTGTTTGGATGTTGTTGGGAAGTGTGGTTTGAAAAATATTTTGTCTTTTCCGGTGTTTGGATGGTAATGTGAACAGTGGAAGTGGAAAAGTTGACCACAAAGTTGACCGTAAAATAATATTAAAATAAAAATTAATTAAGAAAAATAAAAAATGGACTGTAATTAGAATGCAAGTGAGATTTACGTGATCAAAAAATTAACTGTTTTGTGCTACAACTTATTACAAATGAGATTCACATGACCACAAAATTAACTGTAGCACTCTAGAAGTGAGGAAATGTTTATGTAAAAGAGAAAAGAGAAAAGGAAAAGAACTTTTCTTATGTCCTTTTGTATTTGGATAAATAGGAAAGTGAGCAATTATACTTCCCTATTTCCTTACTTCCGTCCACTTCCTTGCAACCAAACAGCCCCTAAAATATAACCCTTTGGAGATTGTTGACACAACAAATATGGATGAATTATACCTTCTCTCTATGCATCGTCGCCTTCCTCTCTCTTTGTTGGCTCTCTTATATTTTTTCTTTTTTTGTTACAATTTACTGGGTTGCAACTTTTATTTATACGATTTTACAATACAAATCTTATTCCGACTATGAGATGATCTCGGTCGTCGGATGATTGAAGATTGACCAATCTTTGTAGGAGTTGATCTCCTTGATCTAGAAAAATTCTAGACCCTTTAGACTTTAGAAATAAATTTTCATTCTGAATCCTATTCAAACTCGAAAACTCGCGCCGCTTCTGTTCACACTTCAGAATGACTAGTCAGCGAGTCTCCTTAGATTAGTTGACTTATAAGACCTATAAGTCGACTAACTATAAATACTTCCTTCTCTGTATCTTTCCTGTCGACTGGGCAGTCGAATGGACTGAGCATTAATCGACTATATAATCGATTAATCTGACTCTGCTAGATTTGCTTCTTCTGTTTCGAGTCTTTGTCTTTTTCCAATTCGATTAGATCTTCTTAGACTATCATCTCCTCTTGAAAACAAGATAAAATCTCAATCATCTCCACCTTGACTTGCTTTTCAAGTATTTAGCAAAATACCTTGGAAGTTTTAGATTATTATTTTGATTCTTTCCTTGATTGTAACCGTATCGTGAAGCATTCAACTCTTGCCCCCTCCCCCGGGGGCCTTTGGCTGAATTACCGCCAAGCCTTAGAGCGCTCACAAGTGCAATTTTGAAACTACCTTATATTGCAAATAAAGTACAGAGTACAGGTGATCAAGATAGACATTGGAAGCTGGAATGCCAAACAAATGTGATATATGTGGGAAGAGGAGGCTTCCTGATTATGCCTGTGATACTGAAGAAAGCCATTCAGTTCAGCCAAGCACACTAACACATAAAGCAGAACGACGCTTATCAGAGATTGTTGATCATGCTATGATTTACAGACACTAAATAAACGGAATAATATCAGAAATGGAGACCAGAGAAATTTTCACCAGCACGTGATTGTTTGCATGTAGCTGTAGAGAATTTTATTCCTATACTTTCTAAATGACAAAACATAGTTCTAGAGTTTTGAACACTACTGGCTCTATCCCAGATGGTAAACCTCATACTGAAGCTCACCAAACTTAAAAAAATAAAAACCTATGAAAATTAAAAATAACGAGCATATTATTAGACACCTAATTCAATAAATTGTTAATAAACATGGACATTTGTCGTGAAAATAGCCACATAGTTCATGATTTTCCTCTAATTCAGAACAGTTAAACTTATGTATCCTACAGAGGAACAATATTATAGTTATATACTTGAAGCACATCATGCATATAGGTTCTATAAGCCCAATTTTTTTCCGAAGATGGGAGTCTAAGATCTATATCTTTGTCTACCTTAAAAACTAAGTGCTAAGCTCTAAATCAAGCAATACTCTCAACAGCTTTTGTAACAGGATTGCAAATAAAGTTCCTACACTCTAAATGGTAAGACGTGAAAGAATCTCAGTTTGACTAACATTTATCTATGATCCAAATTTCACCATGCAGAGCACCAAGGAAGTTGCCAGTGACCTAGGTCTGCAGAATTTTCATTCACAATGTCAGTTCTAATGATACTGATGAAAAGGGCAAATATAATGTATAAAACTACTCAAATAACTAGTTCAGCTACATCATTTAAGAAAAGATAGAGCTGAAAGCTATCTAAATAGAATTTTACTCAATTCCTGAAGCAGTATGCATATAATCAGCAGTACGTGAAATACAAAATTGATATAAATGGTGACACTGAACCAGGAGAAAGTGTTGATTGCTTTACGCACTTCCAATATATATTAAAATCCACTACAAAATCCGAGAGAGCACCTGACACAATTGAAGTTCAACATAGCAAAATAAAGAAGGAAAAAAAAAAACAAAATTGGTTGTGGGTTAAAAGGCTACCATTTGAAAGCCCATCATACACCTCAACAACAATCACGAGAAATGAAAGCCAGCCTCATTGAATAGCGAAAGAAGATGGAAGAAATGTTCTTGTGAGAGCTTCGCGGCTCTCTTCTCTGTATAATCCCCTTGACTCAATATTGCCAACACCTTTGCCTTGAACTCAGACCTCTCTTTCACTGCCATGTCAGCATCTTCCATATCCATCTCATCGTCATCTTTCCCACCATCAAAATCCATACTTAAGTCCTGAACCATCTTTGCCAAATCTTCCACATCATCAGACGCTATCTTATCCTCATCTATCCGCCCATTCTGAGAGATTTGCAGAGCTTGCATGGTTTTATAGTTCTTTTCTAGCAAAGAAAGGACACTCTTCTGCCTGAAAATTGATCCCAAGGTCCTGTTCTTTCTGTTGAAACAAAGGCGTACCAATCCATCCCACTCCTTGAATCTTACAGGTGGTAGTGGTTTCCTTGGTTCTATGCGGACCACAGAGGAATCAACCTTGGGCGGGGGTCTAAAGTTGTTTCGACCGACTTTAAGGAGATGGTCAACGCGAGCAAGGAATTGGGTGTTGACTGAGAGGCGGCAGTAGAGATTGTCCCCCGTTTTGCGACGAGCCTCATAGCAAATTCACGCTGGAACATTATGACGGCACACCGGAAGACTGGCCTGTGGGCAAGAAGCTTGAAAGTGAGGGGAGATGAGATTTGATATGGAATGTTCGCAACACAGATGTCAAAGTAGGGCAGGTCGCACTTGAGGACATCTCCTTGAATGACCTACAAAATTTTCAACAGGAGTATGGCAACATCTAGTATTAGACTACTGCAGCACATCAAATTGTGAAATACTAAGAATACATAATTGTGGGGGAAATTTACTGTAAAATGAACATGTTAACCCAAACTGTCTTCTCATCACTAGAAATTTAATTGAAATATATAATATATTACAAGTATTGTGTGTTGTTGTGATTCAGTTCCAAAGCAATCATACTTCTTTTCAGCTTCAATCAATTCTGTGATGTGAACATGGTGTAAAAAATTGATAACAGAGAATATAACTCTTTCAGCTAACAGATACAAACTCACATGGATGGGGTTGTTAAATAATATATGAATGCTTCATAAAATAAAAATAAGAAATTCCCACCATATACTACAATCCTGATTCATTTAGGATCTTAGATAATCGAGGTGTCTTGAAAATTAAGATGCAGCAGAAGCTGAAAAAAATTAAAACCTTTGGTGTTTGACAGAGAGCTATGTGATAAAGGTTCCCTTTTTATGCTAAAAGCTCTAAATTGCTTGTTTGCAAAAGAATAACAATCAATAATTAATCATATTACTTCAATCTCGGTGCCACTAGAAAAAAACATTGAAACTTTTCCTTAAAAAAAAATAACTTTCTGATATATTTCTGGATCAGTAGGGTAATTTCTGAGTTATTTTTTCCAATTTATAAGGAAATAAACACAATATTTACGAAGAAAAGTTAAGTCCAAAACTTAATTTTAAGGAAATTTAGTACCTTAAGGCGACTGGCATAAGGCGTTCCCTGAAACCGTCGATTGAGCTCGAGGACCATGCGAGGATCGAGCTCGACGGCGACGACGGACTTGGCGGCTTCTAGAAGCTTTTTGGTGAGGTTACCGGTACCGGGACCAATCTCGAGAACGACGTCGGTGGGCTTGATCCCCGATTTCTGAACGATGGTCTCCACCAGCATCGGATTCTTAAGGATGTGTTGCCCTTTCGATTTCTCAAAGGGGATTCCGCCTTGAAAGTGGTTGTGCTGCTTCTGCTGACAAGGCCTCATCTTCCTTATCTTGCCGCCCGCCATGGCCGCTGCCGCTCAGGGACGGCTCAATTCCTAGGAAGGAATTAGGCGAAAGTTTCAAATGGGACTCTTTTAAAATATATTTTAAGAAATAAATAATATTAAATAATATTTTATTCAATCAATATTCATTGAAAAACAAATCTTCTTGAATAAAATTAAGATGTGAGCTGGTTAAAAGTTGAAACAAAGCTCCTGACTCCTGTCCAGCTTGTCAATATGCTACTGGACTCAATGTCAGCTATCTTGGGCATCATCCAAGATAAAAGCAAAATGTTACACCCCATTGAATAGGAATAAACTGACCACCTAATCAAATTGCAGACGTTAAAATTGACTAATTGGTAGCAAGGAAACCTTCTCATAAGGTAATGGATAAAGTATGAATGGCCAAGGTTGAGTTCACTGAAACACATTCATTTATAAGGTTGAGTTCACTGAATTGCAATCTATGGTAGACTTTATATAGGAGAAATATTTATATCAAAATCACAGTAGAAGGAAGAAAAATTAAATCAAATACCAAAACACCTCCATAAGTCCATTCGAATAATAGTCAAAATGTATTATGAAAGAGCAAACGAAGGTTAAAGAATTAGGAACAAAAATAGAATAAGACCATCTACAGAGGATTCAACAACAAATAAAGCACTATAAATGGAAATTGAAATTTATCTTTATCGAACAAAAATAAAGTGCCAGTATAAAAACATAGTGGTTTGTCATCATCCATGATGTTAAAATTAAGTCTTTCCCATCTATTTTTCATATAAATTTCAACAATGGATGTCCACTATTTCACCCTTAGATTTACAATTACCGCACTATCAAGCTATGTAATATGAAACAATAACAAAATGAATAATACATCAGAATACAACTTAACTTTCAGAGACAAAAGTTCATTCTTTTAACAACAAACACATGGAGAACACTGATAAAAAGCCAACATCAAAGCCTTATCATCTTCTACAAACTTCCAGATTAAATTAGATAGCAAAAATTAAAACAAATATAAGAACATAAACGATAACTTGATTCGATACAGAACACAACACCAAACGAAACATAATCAAAAAAAAGAAAATTGAGAAACTTGAGAGAGATTAGGGTTCGACGGCTTACGCAATGATGGGATTGGATGGAGTTCAGCGGATCTTTGGCGAGAACGGAGAGGGAGATCGGCTCTCTAGGGCTAAGGATGCGCTAGGGTTTGCGGCTTTAGAAAGCGAGGGAATTGGGCACTTCATATATAGGTTATCTCTGCGATTTTGATCTGTTTGAGGGTCATCTTGGCCGTCCATTTTTGGATCCGACCCGTTCGCTCGTATCCGTTCGTTTCCTCCTTTTTGGCCGGGCCGGGCCGGGCCGGGCATGTCGTGTTGCATGCTTCCTGCGTGAAGTGGAAGAGATTCAAAAATGAAGAGGGAAAAGAAGGTATAAAACGTGGACGGCAGGATTCAAAGCCCGCATGATTTCTAGTCATGGCCGATAACCAAATTAAATTGATAAAGAACATTTTACAATTTTTTATATTTTCTTGTTTTAGCTTAAAAACCAGCTAAGACTATTATTTTGGGAAAGCCACTATATTTGGGGGCCCTAGGAACCGCCTCGGTCGCCTAAAGGTTGAGCCACCCAGGCCGCCGCTTTGCTCGCCTCTCTCTCTCTCTCTCTCTCTCTCTCTCTCTCTCAACCGTTCGCGCCACAGAGAACGTTGGCTTGTGGGTTTTGGACGAATAGTTTACTTCTAGTGATTTTAGATCGCACAAGATTTGGGCTTGAACCGTGTAGTAGGTAATTCTAAAGGAACCAGTCCGCATTAAAATAGAGAAGTGGATGTAGCCAAATTATATAAAAGTCAATCGCAAACATAGTGAAAATATGTGAAAAACCCGAAAAACAAAAAAACACAAAGAGAGAGAGAGTTTCCACTATGTCAATGATGATTACAATAGGTTTCTCTAAATCGGGTGAACATGATCCCTTTCTCGTTGGAAGGGATCCTCTATTTATACATGTCATGTCCAATAGATAAGGATAGAGAATCCTACTCAGTTTGAATACCTTAATTTCATGGCTTTATAACGGTTGAGCCAAACACCCTAATTTGAATCGATATAGGAGAGAGTCCATCTTTATCTTATGGTTCGCGCTTGGCTGTAGATAAGAATGAACTACTCCTGAGAGGTTACTACCTCGTTTGAATTAGGATTGGGCATAAGAATAGAGATCTATGTAATCGAATATGATTCTTCTATTAGTCACCCGACTCATTCGAAATTTGAACTGGGTGATGGTTTCAGGTTTAATGTTCTGGAAGTAGCCATATGTTGCACATCCGTCAAAGCTGGATATACATGCATCACGATCTCGGGCGGTCAGAAAGTGGACACTACAGATGCCCCACTATACTTCCTTTTTTCGGAAGAGATCGGGAACTTTTCCTCAGGAGATTTCAAGTCCCCGGAGTCTCCGATGTAGAGAGAAAAGTGTTAGCCCAAAGACCCTTCACCTCAGTTTTGATGATGACTAACTTATGAAGTTAAGTTACTAATGATCTTGTGTTTATATAGTTTCAGTTATTGATCAAAATCTTAGTAGGTGTTTAGCTTCAACAAAGAATTCATAGTCAAGTTTTGAAGCTATCATGTGTTGATTCAAGAATTCGCGCGTCAAGATCGCATCAGTACTCAATAGGAGTCAAACTCTATGGATCGTGTTTGGATCGAGTCATTTTGGAGATGAAGATCGACAAGAAGACTTCGATTTAGATTTGTTTATTTATTGTTTAGATCTTGTGTAAGGATAATTTGGTTTTGATATGCTCAAGTATACACACACAAGTTCAATAGTTTTGGTTTTCGGTTTAACCATTCCATTTTTGAGTTTTTGGATTTAATGTCAAAAATAAAGATATATCATTTATATGTATATTGGATTCTATCCATACACACTATGCTTTATCTATACAAGTTTTGAAGAAAACGTATTTTCATTTAAAAATCTAAGTTTTGGAAAATACCATTTTTGTTTAAAACTTAATTTCTATATCTCAAAAATAGTTAAAATAGTTTGTAATATGTGTTGATTTTTGATCACACATATTTGAATTTCAAAGGATTAATAAGAATTTATTTTTGTGAAATTTTATATATTTTATTTGAATTTTTAGGGTATTACAAAGCTATATTTTCTAACCCTAAAAATTTGTTCTTGGGCTACTGGTGGTCGACCGGTCGGTCGACCGATGTGCACAAGACGTGCACAAAGACCTTGCTTATATGGCTGGTCGACCGCATGGTTGACTGACTGTAAGAGACTTAGTCTCTGTTTGGCACAGTCGACCGGGCGGTCGACCGACTTGGCATTTTGCCTTGGAGCGGTCAACCGATAGGCTCAATTGGTCATATTTTTTATCGTTAGCCGGTCGACCGAGTGGTCGATCGAGAGCCCATTCTGGACAGTTTTTAACAGCCAACGACTATATTTGTTTAGGCCCTATAAATATAGGTTTTGGGGGTTGTTTTCCATAAGATTTTTCAAGAGAAATTTTACCAGTTTTCTAGTACTTTCTTGCTCTATTCTAAAGAGTTTTAAAATAGTTTTTGAGCTTCAAATCTATATCTTTAGTTTTGTTTTCAAAGTTTTTGAAAATCAAAAGAAAATAAGTTTTGGGAATCTAGTTTGTTCTTCATTTTCTTTATCTATCATGACGTTTTTTCCCCAAGTGTTTTCTTTGTGATTTATTTTTCAAACACTTTGATTTCTCACAAACTTGAGCCAATCAATTCAAAATCTATCTTTAAGATCTTTGTTTTGTGAGAAAAATTGTTTGTGATCTATTGAGATCACCAAGAGTGTTTGTGATCATTGGATCACTAAGTTATATTTCTTTTTTTTGTTTTGTGCTAGGCTTTGTGCCTTCCTCTTTTATAGAGGAGAAAGAGAGTTAGAGTTTTGAACTCTCGGTGTTGAGTTGTAATTCCTCGGTGGAGGTCCCTTTATAGAAAATCTAATATTGGATAGTTGAAATCTTTCTGTGTGAAGGAAGGGACGTAGAACGGTGGCTCGAACCTCGAAACATACCTTTATATTTGTGTTTGGATCTTTCTCTCAACTCTCTTTATATATATTGCATTGTTATTATTGTTTATATTCATATACATGCTAGATATTGTTTGTGTGCTCACACTTGTGTTCAATCAAGAGAGCTATTAAAGCATCTCAACTCTTAATTTAGAGAAATCGTGAGTAGTTCTAGTCCCTTCACGGAGAATTTAGACTCACTTTTGATTACACGTTGTGTGTTTAGCATTTAGATTTTAATTACGCATTTTTTTGTCTTAGATTAGCACTACACCTATTCATCCCCTTTAAGTGTACTTTCAATTAGTATCAGAACTAGCGCTCCTGATATTCAGTTAACCACCTAGGAATGTGATCCTTGCTTACTAATCTAGTATTGCTTTGCACATATACTTATGTACACTCATAGATTATCTTGCTCTACCCACTTATGATGCATCTAACATTAATTCGTGAAAGTTTAAGATGAGTGTATATTTAAAAGCATTAGAATTATATGTTTTTCTTACCATTACTAAAAATTCCTATATTAATAATGGCAAGTATATGAGGGTAATGCACAAGCATTGATTGCACTTAGGCAATCACTAAGAAAAGATTATTTATTTATTCTTTCTCATTATGATTCTTCTTTTGTATGGAACACATTAAGCTCTCTCAAGGAACAAACTTCAAACAATGTATAGAGAGAACCCATTAGAGATGAGTCTGACGAAGCTTGCTTCATGGTCCAAGGGATTGACTCCCTTGAGGTAAAATCGGACACTCATCTAGATGATTATGATAGCTCTTTCATTGATGATAATGCTATGGATGCTCATACTTTAAATGAAGAGCTTTCCGTATTTTGTGAAAACTTACTTTCAAAAAATAAACTTTTAAAAAGTAAGAGTTTTAATTTAAAAGAAGAAAACAAAAATTTGTTTTCAAAACTTGATTTGATTTTATAAGAAAATGTTGAAGTTTCAAATGAAAGGGATTCATTGAAAACCCAACTCGATCTTGGTTTAAAAGAAAATGAGATGTTAAAAAATAAAAATGATTTTGATTATGTTTTGAAGAAAAATGAGTTTTGAATTCAAACTTAATTTTGTACTAAAAGAGAATGATTCCTTGAAAAACAAAATTATTTTAATTTCAAAGGAATTAGATTGTGTTTCGAAAGAAAATATTTCATTGAAAAATGATTTTGCTTCCCATTCTTATCATGATTCTATTGTTATATCTCTTAGTGATAAGAATGCATGCTGCACATCTTTTTCAAGTATTGATAATGATATTTGCATGTTGAAGAAGAGTGTAGATTGTTTAGGCTCCACTTTGAGCTAATGTGTCATGAACCACAAGAGATCGGAATCTATATTTTGAAAGAAATATATTCCACATATGCATCCACACTCTCCACGGCATACACATGCTCGTCATGCTCACACACATGATTCAATGTATGCTAATGTGTACACTTGTACACATTGTGGACGTATGGGCCACCTTGCAAAATTTTGTTGTGATAGATTAAATACTATAAATTTTGCAAGTATGAATGTTTGGGTTGGAAAAGGTGCTAACCCCCGTAGACCCAAGAAAGTTTGGGTACAAAAATTCATCCCGATTTCATTTGTTGTAGGTGTGGGCTCTCACAAGACGTGAGAGTATCAATGCCTTGATGGTAGATGCATTTCGAACTCAATGGTCACATTTTTGGATGCATCATTTTAAAGAAAGTTTTGATGGGAGGACCGCCATGATTTGGAGACCTAAAGACTAGTTAAATTGGTTTTGGTAACTATCTCTAACTTTTTTTTTACATACTTTCTCATTGATGATTTTTAGCATGTTTTGATTTCATGTTCATTATGTTGTAATACAATGTTTATTAGACTTGTGATATATGAAAGTACACCTAGAGGGAGGGTGAATAGGTGTAAGGCTAATTTAAGACAAATAATGTGGAAATTAAAAACTAATTGCAACACACTTAGTGTAACCAAACAGTGTAGCCGAATTTCCGGTGAAGGGCTCTGGACTAACTCCTCTTGATTCCTCTGAATAAGAGTTGAGGTGCTATATGAAGCTCTTTTGGTTAACACAAATATGGCACACAAACAAACCAAGCATGTATATGATATAAACAATATGAATCAATGCACAATGTAAGAGAGAGAGTTAGATAAAGTGGATCAAACGCAAACACCGAGATATATTTCGAGGTTCGAGCACACAGCTCTACGTCCCTGCTTCACACAGAAGGATTTTCACTAACTCGTCCACATAGGACTTCTCACACAGGGAACCTCCACTGAGGATTTGGGCAAATACAACTTGGGAGTACACAACTCCTCTCTCCAATAATACAACCTCTCACTAGAGGCAAGGCACAAAATAAATCACCTCTACACTTAGAGGGATAGGCACTTAGCCAAACAAAGATCACCTCACACTTTAGGGATTCCAACACAACCTCCACTATCACCTCTCACTAGAGGGATACCAATACAATCACCTCTCACTAGAGGGATATCACAATTCAAGGAGGGTTTACAACTTGGTGGTCTCTTTCAACCACAAACCAATTTTCTCACTTAAAATAAAGATCATATAGATAGGATAGAATGATAAGCTCAAGCGTAAGAAATAAAGAGTTTGAAAATAAAAAACACAAAGAAAAACTCTTGGGAAAACTTCTAGAATAGATATAAAACGAAGATCAAAAACAATCCCAAAGACTTCTCCTTTTCTTGATTTTTCCAACCCTTTAATACAAATAAAGATAAAATCTTTTGGCTTAAAAACTCTTTTGAAAACTTGTATTAAAATACTTGAGAAGATGAAAATTTTAGCTCTTGAAATTCTTGTTCAAACACCCAAGAAATGTGGTATTTATACCCTCATTTCAAATCTGCCCGTTGGCAGGTGAAAAGGGCCAATTTGCCCTTCCGGTCGATCGGGTGGTCGACCGGCCAACGGTTACATTTTTGACTGTTGAGCCCTTCGCCCGACCGCCCGGTCAACCGAGACTAGTTACAGAGAGCAGAACTCTCTGCCGGTCGACCGACCCGATCGACCGGGGCCATTATCAGAGAGCAGAGCTCTCTGCACGGTCGACTGTCCCGTCGACCGGCCACCAGCCCAATGCCGATGTGCACGCTTGTACACGTCGGTCGACCGCACCAGTCAACCGACTACTGCTACGGTCGACCTGTCCGGTCAACCGACAGTAAGCCAGTCCAGCCATTTTGGGACTTAAAAACTTGGGTTTTTATCTTTAATTAGATCCCATAAAAACACATAAATTACACAAAAATCAATTCTTATTATATCTTTGAAATACAAATATGTGTGACAAAGATTCAACACATATTTCAAACTATTTGAACCATTTTTATGTGATAGAAAATTTGCCTTAAATCAAAAACTGTATTTTCCAAAACTTGAATTTTTCAAATGGAAAACCGTTTTCTCCAAAACTCATATAAATACAAAAACATGATATTTAAACAACTTTGAAGCATATTGTATATGGATAGAATCTAATATATATGTAAAGAATTATATCTATGTTTTTGACATTAAATCCAAAAGTAAGTTTTGTTTAAATACAAAACTCCAAATACATGAATAGCCTATCAAAATAAGTTTTTCTAAATAGATGAAGCATGGATGTATATAGATCAAATCTAATATACATTAAACCATGTAAACTTGTTTTGATTCTATCTATTCATGAAAACTAAGATCGGTTAAACCGAAAATCAAAACATGAAACTTTTGTGTGTGTATTGTGAACTTGAGTATATCAACACTATCTACCTTTAACACAAGATCTAAACAAAATTTTAACTAAACAAACCGATGTCTTCTTGTAGAACGCCGTCTCCAAGTCGACTCGATCCAAACTTGATTCACCGAGCTTGACTCCATCCGAGTGCTAGATGTGAACTTGACGCTCGAGCTCTTGAATCACCATGTGAAAGCTCCAAAACACCTTTGTTGAAGCTAGTCACCTACTAATATCTTGATCAAATATCTGAGACTAAATATCACAAGATTATTAGTAAACTATAACTAAATGAGTTAATCATCATCAAAACTAGAATGAAGGGCCTCTAGGCCAACAATCTCCCCCTTTTGACGATGACAAAACTCATGGAGTTATATATGCATGGATTAAAGTTAAGTTTCAAAGAAGCTTCCCTTAACTCATGTATAGCAATAAACAATAAGATATGCAATGAATGCTATAAAAGTAAACATGCTCTTGATACCAAATTTTAAAATAAACATGTTCTTAATAAATGTTACTCTTGATACCAATAAAAATTTCAATAAAAACTCTTGATACCTACAACAAAACGATATCAAAATATGCTCTTGATACTAATAAAAACAACAAAACAATATGCTCTTGATACCAATATCAACAAAACACAAAACAATATGCTCTTGATATAAACTTAAATAAACTTGAATAACTATGTTCCAAATAAACATGCATATATACTAAAATATTTCTCCCCCTTTTTGTCAATCATCAACAAAGGGGTTAAAGTAAAAAAAATAATGTTCTCCCCCTTTTTGTCCGAAACAAAAATCAACAAGGGATGAAATCAAATCAAAACATTATGATACCAACTAAAAAATATATCAATTTAGTGTAAAGGTATACATAGAAACATCATGATACCAAATGATGATACCAATTGAAAATAAACTAAACATTTTGAAGATACCAAAAAAAATTTGATACCAAATTGAAAGATATAAACATATGGGCAATCTTGATTGTAAAAATATGTACCAATTAAAAATATTTTACACTTTTGGTACCAATTTGAAAAACATAAACCAATCTTTTTGGTTAAACACTAAACTCATTTTACAATAAAGATACCAAATAGAGAATAATGTCAATTTAAAATTTTTGATACCAATATTGAAAATGAAACATATATCAATTGAAAATAATTTTCATTAGGAGTGTATGATACCAAATAAAAAAATTAATATCATTTTTCAATTATTTTCCATCATAAAGTGTGGGAGTAAAAATCAATACCAATTGTAAACAAAATAGATTAAAAGGTAAAACATGAATTTTCTCTCCCTTTATGAAATACCAAACAAAATGATGCATAAGCTTGTATAAGATACCAATTAAAAAATAACCAATTGAAATATAATTGTCATTTAAGGAATCAAGCTTAGCATAAGCAAAATTTGTGCTCAAAGATATAGAGATATAGTATGAAAAATTGAATACCAATTGAAATTGATACAATTTGAAGTTAAAGCATACATATATAGAAACAAATATGAGTATACAAAATAAATATCAATTGTGATACCAATTGAAAAGATACAATGATATCAATTGAAACTATAATGAGAATCAAGTGTATAATGTTTAAATAGATTTTCAATAATGAGCATACAAGGCATGATCGCCCAACCAACCGCCCATGGAAGAGTAGGGGTTTTCAAAAAAATAAGTTTGAAAATAATTATAACATGTTAAAAACTCTACCATAATGAAGAATACAAACTAGTTTTATGAAAAACTTGTAAACTAGTACGAAATCCTTCAAGTAAGGAATAAAATAAGAATATATTCCATAAACATGAAAATCACATGATCATCAAACACTCAAAGGTTTATAAGCACATATTGTCTCATGAAAACAAATCATGATTAAACAAGAATAATGTGAGTGTATAAGTATAATGTGAAAGACAAGGTCATAGAAATAGGCAATAAGCTCAATGTGAAATTTCTTTATAAACAAAACATGAAAATCATTAAAATTTAATTTTAAACAAAATAATACAACTTTAAGGCATATGTATGATTTGTACAAACTAGCGTATACATACATATCTAAATATAAACGAGTCCATAAAGGTATATGCATGAAGGCAAGTGGTGTTGGCCCAGAGGCCTTCCACTCTAGTTTTGATGATGATTAACTCATGTGGTTATAGTTTACTAATAATCTTGTGATATTTAGTTTCAGATATTTAATCAAGATATTAGTAGGTGATTAGCTTCAACAAAAGATTTTGGAGCTTTCACATGGTGATTCAAGAGCTCGAGCGTCAAAGTTCACATCTAGCACTCGGTTGAAGTCAAGATCGGTGAATCGCGATTGGATCGAGTCGACTTGGAGATGACGTTCTACAAGAAGACTTTGGTTTGTTTAGTTAAGATTTAGTTTAGATCCATCGTAAAGATTAAATAGTGTGATATGCTCAAGTTCACTACACACACACAAGTTTCATGTTTTGGTTTTCGGTTTAACCGATCTTGGTTTTCATGAATAGATAGAATCAAAATAAGTTTAAATGGTTAATGTATATTAGATTTGATCTATATACATCTATGCTTCATATACTTAGAAAAACTTATTTTGATACCCTATTCATGTGTTTGGAGTTTTGTATTTAGACAAAACTTATTTTTAGTTTTAATGTCAAAAACGTAGATATAATACCTTTCATGTATATTAGATTCTATCCATATACTATATACTTTAAAGTTGTTTCAATATTATGTTTTTGTATTTATACAAGTTTATAGAAAAACTGTATTTTCCTTTAAAAGTTTGGTTTCTAAAAAAATACCGTTTTTGGTTTAAGGCAAATTTTCTATCTCACAAAAATGGTTCAAATTGTTTGAAATATGTATTGAATCTTTGTCACACATATTTGTATTTCAAAGATAATATAAGAACTAATTTTTTGAAATTTATGTGTTTTTATAAGATTTAATCATTGATAAAAACTCAAGTTTTTAAGTCCTATAATAGCTGGACTGGCTGACTGCCGGTCTACCGGACCGGTCGACCGTAGCAGTGGGTGGTCGACCGGGCCGGTCGACCGACGTGCACAGAGCGTGCACGTAGCCAAGCTTGGGAGGTCGGTCGATCGGGTCGGTCGACCGCTAGAAAGCTCTGCTATCTGGAAAAGCCTCCGGTCGACCGAGCAGTTGACCGGACAGAGAGTCTGCTCTCTGTATCTGGCTTCGGTTGACCGGGCAGTCGACTGGCCAGAGAGCCGTTGCTCTCTGGATCCAGTCCCGGTCGATCGGGTGGTCGACCGGTAGGTGCAACGGTCACATTTTTTACCGTTGGCCAGTTGACCGGCCGGCCGACCGGAAGGGCAATCTGGCCCTTTTCTTCTGCCAACGGGAAGATTTGAAATGAGGTATAAATACCCCATTTCTTGGTTGTTTTCAAAAAGAATTTAAGAGAGCAAAATTTTTATCTTTACAAGTGTTTTAATACAAGTTTTTGTAACAGTTTTTAGAGCCAAAAGATCTATCTTCATTTGTTTTAAAGAGTTGGAAAAATCAAAGAAAAAGAGAAGTCTTTGGGATTTATTTTTGTTCTTCATTTCTTTATATCCTAGAAGTTTTCCTAAGTATTTTCTTTGAGTTTTTGATTTACAAACTCTTTATTTTCTCACACTTGAGCTTATCATTCTATCTTATCTATAGGATCTTTGTTTTAAGTGAGAAAATTGGTTTGTGGTTGAAAGAGACCACCAAGTTGTAAACCTTCCATCTTTGTAATACCCCTCTAATGAGAGGTGATTGAGTTGATATCCCTCAAGTGTGGGGTGATTGTGGAAGTCGTATTTGGCTCCCTCTAGTGAAGAGGTGGAGATTGTGTTAGAATCCCTCAAGTGTGAGGTGATTGTTGTTTGAGTGGCTTTATGCCTTTCCCTATTTATGAGGTTGATATGTGTAGGCTTAGTGCCTAGCCTCTAAGTGTAGAGGTTGTAGTGTTGGAGAGAGGAGTTGTGTACTCCCAATTGTATTTGCCCCAAATCCTCAGTGGAGGTTCCCTGTGTGGGAAGTCCTGTGTGGACGAGTTAGTGGAAATCCTTCTGTGTGAAGGAGGGGATGTAGAGCTGTGTGCTCGAACCTCGAAACATATCTCAGTGTTTGCGTTTGATCCACTTTCTCTAAAACTCTCTCTTACTTTGTGCATTGCATCATATTGCCATATCATATACATGCTTGGTTTGATTGTGTGCCATACTTATGTTTAACCAAGAGAGCTTCATATAGCACCTCAACTCTTATTCAGAGGAATCAAGAGGAGTTAGTTCAGAGCCCTTCACCGGGAATTCGGCTACACTCTTTGGTTACACTACGTGTGTTGCAATTAGTTTTTAAATTCCGTATTATTGTCATTAGATTAGCCTTACACCTATTCACCCTCCCTCTAAGTGTACTTTCAATTGGTATCAAAGCCTACGCTCCTGATATTAGGTTTAACCACCTAGGAGTGTGATTCTATCATTTATATTTGCACACATATTGTTTGCACTCATGGATAGCCCTCCCATGTTTGATATCTCTAAAATTGACACATGGAAGGTTTTGATGAGTTGGCATTTAAAAGCCCTAGGTTATAAAGTTTACCTTGCCATTATCAAGGAATCCTACCTTAGTAATAACATGCATATAGAGGCCAATGCACAAGCCCTAAAGGCACTTAAAGTATCTCTTAGTAAAGAATATTTAAATATGATTTCTCATTGTGTTTTCGCCTTTGCAGTGTGGAACATCTTGACCTCTCCAAAGCTTCAATTGCCAATCCAAGTGGAGAAGGAATCTAGTAAGGATGAATCCGAACAACGATGCTTCATGGTCCAAGGGAATGACTCCCTTGAGGTACATTCGGACACTCAACTAGATAGTGCTAGTTCTTCTTGTGATGATTATGTTGATCTCGATGCTTTGAATGAAGAACTATCTATTGTTTATGAGAACCTCCTTGAATAATATAAAGTTTTGAAAAAAAAACTTGTAAGTTTACTAAAGAAAATAAGGACTTGTCTTCAAAATTTGATATTGTTTTGCAAGAAAGAAATGAGATTTCTAATGAAAGGGATTCATTGAAATCTAAGCTTGATCTTGCCCTAAATGAAAACAAGATTCTAAAAAAATGTGTTGAAGAAAAATGAGATCTTATCTTCAAAACTTATTTTTGGTTTAAAAGAAAATGACTCTTTGAAAAATAAAATTATTTCTATTTCAAAGGATTTGGACTTGATGTCAAATGAAAATGTTTCTTTGAAAAATGATATTGATTCTCATGTTTGCCATACTAGTGTAGCTTCACATTCTAGCTCACCTATTGCATGCTTCACTTCTTCTAACGTTGAAAATGAAATAAATTTGTTAAAGAAGATATTGATTGTTTAGGCTCCACTTTGAGCCATTGTGTCATGAATCGTACACGTTTAGAATCTATGTTTCGAAAGAAACAAGTTTCTCCTATGCATGCACACAAACCACGGCATACACATGCTTCCCATGTTCACACTCATAACACGATGTATGCTCATATGTACACTTGTACACATTGTGGACGTAAGGGTCACCTGGCTAAATTTTGTTATGATAGGATATATGATTTTAATTTAGCAAATAAGTTTGTTTGGTTAGGAAAGGAGCTAACCCCCATGGACCCAAAAGAGTATAGGTACCAAAGACCACTCCTATTCTATTTGATGTAGGTGTGGGCTCTCACATGACGTGAGAGTGATGGTGCCTTGAGGTGGATGCGTTCCGAGCCTAAAGATGACAATTTGGATGCATCACTTTCAAGGGGAGTTTGGTAGGAGGACCACCTTGGTTTGGGACATGGAGATGTGCCCTTTTGGTTTTGGTATCAATCTCTTACTCCTCATTATGTTTACATGCTTTTCATATCATTGTTTTTAGCATGTTTTGATGTTTCTTCATTATTATGATTAAATGCCATGATATTTAGATTAGTGATATACATAATTAGTATTTGAGACACCCATGTTTATATGGATTTATATTTAGTGTTCTCACTTTAGTTTAACTAATGTGTATGTCCTTGTTCTAACACATGTGCATTAACCATAATGATCATATAAGTTTTGTTTTGATTTCTATGCTTCATGTTTTGACTACATGTTTAGATGTTAATTTTCATTAAAACTTAGGTATATACTTGTACAACTAGTGAGCCACAAATAGATTACTATATGTTTGTGCTTGAATACTCATTTGTACCCGTTAGATGTACTAGTATAGCCTAGTTTTGATGGTTCATGCATTTTGACTTGTATTCTTTATTTTTGTACATGTTTTCATGTTTATATTTAAACTTCATGTATATGTCTATTTGCCTAAATTATTAATTATACATATACATCCTTGAGCCACTTGCCTTCATGCATACACTTTTGTGGATTCGTTATGTTTAGATATATATGTATATTTTAGTTTGTACAAAACATACATATGCCTTGAAGATTAAATTAATTTAATGAAAATTAGATTATCATGTTTTTCATGTTTTAAAGGAATTTCACATTGAGCTTGATTGCCTATTTCCATGATGATGTGTTTCACATAACTCTTATACACTCACTTTACTTATTGTTTACTCATGATTTATTTTCATGAGACTATATGTGCTTATAGACCTTTGAGTGTTTGATGATCATGTGATTTTCATGTTTATAGAATATATTCTTGTTTTATTCCTTACTTGAAGGATTTCATAATAGTTTACAATTTTATCATAAAACTAGTTGCGTATTCTTCATTTTGGTAGAGTTTTCAATTGTGCTAAAACTATTTTCAAACTTATTTTTGAAAACCCCTACCCTTCAAAGGGCGGTTGGTTGAGGGACCATGTCTTGTATGCTCATTATTGAAAATCTATTTAAAATATATGCATGAAATGGGTGGTAGGGAGTACGAGTTATACACTTGATTCTCATTATAGTTACAGTTGGTATTATTGTATCTTTTCAATTAGTATCACTATTGACATTTATTTTAAATACTCATATATGTTTTTATTATATGTATGCTTAAACTTCAAATAGTATCAATTTCAATTGGTATTCAATTTTCATACATATATATATGTGTTTTATCTGTACTTACTTTATCTCTATATCTTTGAGTAAAAATTTTGGTTATGCTAAGCTTGATTCCTCAAATGACAATTATATTTCAATTGATTATTTTTCAATTGGTATCTTATACAATCTTATGCATCATTTTGTTTGGTATTTCATAAAGAGGGAGAAAATTCATATTTTATCTTTCAATTGGTTTTGTTTACTATTGGTATCTTACTCTCACTCTTTATGTTGAAAAATGATAGTGATTTCTTTTGTTTAATTGATATCGTATGCTCCAAATGAAAAATCTTTTCGATTAATAATAAATAATAATTTCAATTGGATATATGTTTCATTTTCAATTAGTATCAAGAATATTGCTAAAAAGATTGGTTTATGTTTTTCAAATTGGTATCAAAAGTGTAAAATATTTACAATGGTACATATTTTTACAATCAAGATTACCTATATATTTGCATCTTTCAATTTGGTATCAAAATTTTTTTGGTATCTTCAACATGTTTAGTTTATTTTCAATTGGTATCATCATTTGGTATCATGATGTTTCTATGTATACCTTTGCACTAAATTGATATATTTTTTTTCAATTAGTATCATAATGTTTTGATTTGATTTCACCCCTTATTGATTTTTGTTTCGGACAAAAAGGGGAGAACATTGTTTCGTTGTTTACTTTAATCCCTTTATTGATGATTGACAAAAAGGGGGAGAAGCATTTTAGTATATATGCATGTTTATTTAAAAGGCATTTGTTTTTGTGTTTGTGCTTTGTTGATTTGGTATCAAAAGCATATTGTTTTGTTATTTTATTGGTATCAAGAACATGTTTTGATATTATTTTTTCGGTATCAAGAGTTCTTATTGAAGTTTTTATTGGTATCAAGAGCAACATTTTTTTAAAAGAATCTTTATTGGTATCAAGAGCATGTTTATTTTAAAATTTGGTATCAAAAGCACGTTTATTTTTATAGCACTCATTGCATATCTTATTGTTTATTGTTATGCATGAGTTAAGGGGGAGCTTCTTTGAAGCTTAACTTTAATCCATGCATATATAACTCCATGAGTTTTGTCATTATCAAAAAGGGAGAGATTGTTGGTCCAAAAGCCTTCCACTCTAGTTTTGATAATGATTAACTCATGTAGTTATTGTGATATTTAGTTTCAGATATTTAATCAAGATATTAGTAGGTGATTAGCTTCAACAAAGGTGTTTTGGAGCTTTCACATGGTGATTCAAGAGCTCGAGCGTCAAAGTTAACATTTAGCACTCGGTTGAAGTCAAGCTCAGTGAATCGCGTTTGAATCGAGTCGACTTGGAGACGAAGTTGAAAGTACACCTAGAGGGGGGTGAATAGGTGTACGACTAATCTATGAATAATAATGCGGAAATTTAGAAACTAATGCAATACACTTAGTGTAACCAACGAGTGTAGCCGAATTCCCGGTGAAGGGCTCTGGACTAACTCCTCTGAATTCCTCTGAATAAGAGTTGAGGTGCTATATGAAGCTCTCATAATTAAACACAAGTATGGGCACACACAAACAACACAAGCATGTATATGATATGACAATATGAATCAATGCACAATGTAAGAGAGAGAGAGTAAGAGAAAGTGGATCAAATGCAAACAACAAGATATGTTTCGAGGTTCGAGCACACAGCTCTACGTCCCCGCCTTCACACAGAAGGATTTCCACTAACTCGTCCACACAGGACTTCCCACACAGGGAACCTCCACTGAGGATTTGGGGCAAATATAATTGGTAGTACACAACTCCTCTCTCCAATAAATACAACCTCTATACTTAGAGGTAAGGCACAAAGCCTATACAATGTCAACCTCACAAATGAGGGATAGGCACTTAGCCACACAAACAACAATCACCTCACACTTGAGAGATTCCAATACAATCTCCACCTCTCACTAGAGGGAGCCAAATACCACTTCTACTATCACCTCACACTTGAGGGATAACAACTCAATCACCTCTCACTAGAGGGATATCACAATCAATGGAAGGTTTACAACTTGGTGATCACAAAGACCACAAACAACTTCTTTTCCCACAAAACAAAGATCTTAATAGATATGATAGTAGGTAAGCTCAAGTGTGAGAAAATCAAGGTGTTTTGAAATCAAATAACAAAAAAAAATACTTGGAAAAACAACTTGAATTTGATAGAAATGAAGAACAAGACAAATATCCCAAATCTCTATTTTTCTTTGATTTTTTTAACCCTTGAAAAACAAATAAAGATGAATCCTTTTGGCTTAAAAAATCTTTTGAAAAGTTGTATTAAAACACTTGTAAATGAGAGAAATTTAGCTCTTGAAATTCTTGTTAAAAACTAACTCAAATGGGGGTATTTATAGACTCATTAGAAATCTGCCCGTTGGCAGCTGAAAAGGGCCAGAATGTCCTTTTAGTCGACCGGCCAACAGTCAAAAATTTGACCGTTGAGCCCAACGGTCCACCGCCTAGTCGACCGGGCCAAAGTGAACGGTCAACCGCCCGGTCGACTGGCCCCACCCGAGAGTGGGGTGACTTCAGTCGGTCGACCGCACGGTCGACTGGCCAAATCACTTGACCTTTGTGCACATCTTGTGCACATCGGTTGACCGGTCCGGTCGGCCGACCACCGGTCCGGTCGACCGTCCCGGTCGACTGCCAGAGCCTGGCAGGGAAAATTTCAGGATTTAAAAACTAGTCTTTTAACTTCAATTAAATCCCATAAAATCACATAAATTCCACAAAAATCAATTCTTGTATTATCTTTGAAATAGAACTATGTGTGATAAAAATTCAACACATATTTCAAATAAACACATGTAAATACAAAAACATGATATTTAAACAACTTTGAAGCATATAGTATATGGATAGAATCCAATATACATGAAAGGTATTATATCTATGTTTTTGACATTAAATCCAAAAATAAGCTTTGTTAAAATACAAAACTCCAAACTCATGAAGTAGATTTATCAAAATAAGTTTTTCTAAGTATTGAAGCATAAATGTATATAGATCAAATCTAATATACATTAAACCATGTAAACTTGTTTTGATTCTATCTATCTATGAAAACCAAGATCGGTTAAACCAAAAACTAAAACCAATAAACATGAAACTTAAAACAAGTGTGTGTTGTAAACTTGAGCATATCACACTATCCAATCTTTACAATGGATCTAAACTAAATCTTAACTAAACAAACCAAAGCCTTCTTGTAGAATGCCGTCTCCAAGTTGACTTGATCCAAACGCAATCCAACAAGCTTGACTCCAACCGAGTGCTAGATATGAACTTGACGCTCGAGCTCTTGAATCACCATGTGAAAGCTCCAAAACACCTTTGTTGAAGCTAATCACCTACTAATATCTTGGTTAAATATCTGAAGCTAAATATCACAAGATTATTAGTAAACTATAACTACATGAGTTAATCATCATCAAAACTAGAGTGGAAGGTCTCTAGGCCAACAGGCGTTCTACAAGAAGACTTTGATTTATTTAGTTAAGATTTAGTTTAGATCTATTGTAAAGATTAGATAGTGTGATATGCTCAAGTTCACAACACACACAAAAGTTTCATGTTTTGGTTTTCGATTTAACCGATCTTGGTTTTCATGAATAGATAGTATCAAAATAAGTTTACATGGTTTAATGTATATTAGATTTGATCTATATACATCTATGCTTCATATGTTTAGAAAAACTTATTTTGATACACTATTCATGTGTTTGGAGTTTTGTATTTAGACAAAACTTATTTTTGGATTTAATGTCAAAAATATAGATATAATACCTTTCATGTATATTGGATTCTATCCATATACTATAAGCTTCAAAGTTGTTTCAATATCATGTTTTTATATTTATACGAGTTTATAGAAAAACTGTATTTTCCTTTAGAAGTTTGGTTTCTAGAAAAATATCGTTTTTGGTTTAAGGCAAATTTTCTATCTCACAAAAATGGTTCAAATTGTTTGAAATATGTGTTGAATCTTTGTCACACATATTTGTATTTCAAAGATAATATAAGGACTGATTTTTGTGTATGTATTTTTATAGGATTTAATCATTGATAAAAACTCAAGTTTTTAAGTCCTATAATAGCTGGACTGGCTGACTGCCGGTCGACCGGACTGGTGACCGTAGCAGTCGACGGTCGACCGGGCCGGTCGACTGACGTGCACAGAGCGTGCACGCAGCCAAGCTGGGGAGGCCGGTCGACCGGGTCGGTCGACCGCCAGAGAGCTCTGCTCTCTGAAAAAGCCTCCGGTCGACCGAGCGGTCGACTGGACAGAGGCCTGCTCTCTGTATCCGGCTTCGGTCGACCGGGCGGTCGACCGGCCAGAGAGCCATTGCTCTCTGAATCCAGTCCCTGTCGACCGAGCGGTCGACCGGTAGGTCGACCAGTAGGCGCAACGGTCACATTTTTAACTGTTGGCCGGTCGACCGGAAGGGCAATTTGGCTCTTTTCTGCTGCCAAGGGGCAGATTTGAAATGAGGGTATAAATGCTCCATTTCTTGGTTGTTTTCAAAAAGAATTTAAGAGAGCAAAATTTTCATCTTTACAAGTGTTTTAATACAAGTTTTTTAAAGAGTTTTTAGAGCCAAAAGATCTATCATCATTTGTTTTAAAGAGTTGGAAAAATCAAAGAAAAAGAGAAGTCTTTGGGATTTATTTTTGTTCTTCATTTCCTTTATATCCTAGAAGTTTTCTCAAGTATTTTCTTTGAGTTTTTTATTTTCAAACTCTTTGTTTTCTAACAGTTGAGCTTATCATTCTATCCTATCTATAGTATCTTTGTTTTAAGTGAGAAAATTGGTTTTTGGTTGAAAGAGACCACCAAGTTGTAAACTTTCCATCTTTGTGATATCCCTCTAGTGAGAGGTGATTGAGTTGACATCCCTCAAGTGTGAGGTGATTATGGAAGTGGTATTTAACTCCCTCTAGTGAGAGGTGGAGATTGTGTTAGAATCCCTCAAGTGTGAGGTGATTGTTGTTTGAGTGGCTTTGTGCCTTTCCCTCATTTATGAGGTTGATATTATGTAGGCCTAGTGCCTAGCCTTTAAGTGTAGAGGTTGTATTTGTTGGAGAGAGGAGTTGTGTACTCCCAATTGCTTTTACCCCAAATCCTCAGTTGAGGTTCCCTGTGGGGGAAGTTCTGTGTGGACGAGTTAGTGGAAATCCTTCTGTGTGAAGGCGGGGACGTAGAGCTGTGTGCTCGAACCTCGAAACATATCTCGGTGTTTGCGTTTGATCCACTTTCTCTAACTCTCTCTTACTTTGTGCATTGCATCATATTGCCATATCATATACATGCTTGGTTTGATTGTGTGCCATACTTGTGTTTAACCAAGAGAGCTTCATATAGCACCTCAACTCTTATTCAGAGGAATCAAGAAGTGTTAGTTCAGAGCCCTTCACCGAGAATTCGGTTACACTCTTTGGTTATACTAAGCGTGTTGCAATTAGTTTTTAAATTCCGTTTAATTGTTCATTAGATTAGCCTTACACCTATTCACCCCTCTCTAGGTATACTTTCAAGTGGCTCAAGGATCTATATGTATAACTATTAGTTTAGACAAAATAGACATATACATGAAGTTTAAACAAAAAACATGAAAACATGCACAAAAATAGAGAATACAAGTTAAAATGCATGAATCATAAAACTTGGTTATACTAGTACATCTAATGGGTACAAATGAACAATTCGGCACAAACATATTATAATCTATTTGTGGCTCACTAGTTGTACAAGTATATACTTAAGTTTTAATGAAAACTAACATCTAAACATGCTATCAAAACATGAAGCATAAAACAAACTCATAAACATACATATGATCATAAATGCATAGATTTATGATATACACAATAGGTAAAACAAATGTGAGAACACAAAGGTATAAGTCCATGGGTGATCTCAAATACTAATCATGTATGTCATAGGACTAATAAACATGGCATATAGCATAATGAGCATTAAAACATGACATGCTAAAAATCAACAATATGAAAAACATGTAAACATAATGGGAGTTAGAGATCGTTACCAAAACTAATAGGGTACATTTCCATATCTCCAAACCATGGTAGTCCTTCCACCAAACTTCCCTTGAAAGTGATGCATCCAAATTTGTCCTCTTTAAGCTCAGAACGTATCCACCTCAAGGCACCATCATTCTCACGTCATGTGAGAGCCTACACCTACATCAAATAATATAGGAGTGGTCTTTTGTACCTATACTCTTTTGGGTCCATGGGGGTTAGCTCCTTTCTTAACCCAAACAAATTTATTTGCTAAATTTACATCATGTATTTTATCATAATAAACTTAGCAAGGTAGCCCTTACGTCCATAATGTGTACATGTGTGCACATGAGCATACATAGTGTGATGAGTATGAACGTGAGGAGAATGTGTATGCCGTGGTTTGTGTGCATGCATAGGAGGAACTTGTTTCTTTCGAAACATAGATTCCAAACGTGTATGGTTTATGGCACAATGGCTCAAAGTTGAGCCCAAACAATTAACACTTTTCTTCAAAACATTTATATCATTTTTAATATTAGAAGATAAAGTGGAGCATGCAATAGGTGAGCTAGAATGTGAAGCTACACTAGCATGGCAAACATGAGAATCAATATCATTTTTCAAAGAAACATTTTCATTTGACATCAAATCCAAATCCTTTGAAATAGAAATAATTTTGTTTTTCAAAGAATCATTTTCTTTTAAAACAAAAACAAGTTTTGAAGATAGAACTTCATTTTTCTTCAAAACATTTTCACAATCATTTTTATTTTTCAAAATCTTTTTTTCATTTAAACAAGTTCAAGTTGGGTTTTCAAAGAGTCACACTCATTTGAAATCTTAACCTTCTCTTATAAAGCCAAATCAAGTTTTGAACACAAATCCTTATTTTCTTTTTTAGTCCAAAACTCTTCTTTTTTAAAAGATTATATTTTCGAACAATTTTTTAAAAACAATTGAAAGTTCTTCATTCAAAGCATTGGCATCAATATAATCATTACTAGAAGAACTAGCATCATCATCATCTAATTGAGTTTCCGAGTATACCTCAAGGAAGTCATTCCCTTGGACCATGTAGCAATGTTGCTCGGATTGTCCACTAGATTCATCCTCCATAATGGTTGGCATTTGAAGCTTGGAGGAGGTCAATGTGTTTCACACTGCAAAGGTAGAATCACAGTTAGAAACCATCATAAGATTTCTTTGTTAAGCGTGCTTCTAAGTGCCGTTAGGGCTTGTGCATTGGCCTCTATATGCTTGCTATTACCAAGATAGGATTTCTTGGTAGCAGTAAGGAAAACATGCAAGCCTAGGATTTTTAGGTACATGGACATCCTAGCCTTCCAAACAACAATGTTGGAAGTATCAAACATAGGTGGGGTCATGAAGTCCATGAGAGTGTGTAAACAATATAAGTGTACAAATGCAAAATGATAGATTAGCAAAACCAATATCTCACTCCTAGGTGGTTAAACCTAACATCAGGAG
Organism: Agave tequilana; assembly: GCA_038442645.1. Classification (NCBI taxonomy): domain Eukaryota; kingdom Viridiplantae; phylum Streptophyta; class Magnoliopsida; order Asparagales; family Asparagaceae; genus Agave; species Agave tequilana. Next base: position 29,900 of record JAVJIF010018273.1, read on the forward strand.
TGTAGGCTCTGATACCAATTGAAAGTACACCTTAAGGGGGTGAATAGGTGTAAGGCTAATCTAAGACAAATAATGCGAAAATTAAAAACTAATTGCAACACACTAAGTGTAACCAAAGAGTGTAGCTGAATTCCCGGTGAAGGGCTCTGGACTAACTCCTCTTGATTCCTTTGAATAAGAGTTGAGGTGGTATATGAAGCTCTCTTGGTTAACACAAGTATGGCACACAAACAAACCAAGCATGTATATGATATAAACAATACGAATCAATGCACAATGTAAAGGAGAGAGAGTTAGAAAAAGTGGATCAAACGCAAACACTGAGATATGTTTTGAGGTTTGAGCACACAGCTCTACATCCCTGCCTTCACACAGAAAGATTTTCACTAACTCGTCCACACAGGACTTCCCACACAGGGAACCTACACTGAGGATTTGGGCAAATACAACTGGGGAGTACACAACTCCTCTCTCCAACAATACAACCTCTCATTAGAGGCAAGGCACAAAATAAATCACCTCTACACTTAGAGGGATAGACACTTAGACAAACAGAGATCACCTCACACTTGAGGGATTCCAGCAAAACCTCTACTATCACTTCTCACTAAAGGGATACCAATACAATCACCTCTCACTAGAGGGATATCACAATTCAAGGAGGGTTTACAACTTGGTGGTCTCTTTCAACCACAAACCAATTTCTTCACTTAAAATAAAGATCCTATAGATATGATAGAATGATAAGCTCAAGTGTGAGAAATAAAGAGTTTGGAAATCAAAAACACAAAGAAAAACTCTTGGGAAAACTTCTAGAATAGATATAAATTGAAGATCAAAAACAATCCCAAAGACTTCTCCTTCTCTTGATTTTTTCAACCCTTTAAAACAAATAAAGATAAAATCTTTTGGCTTAAAAACTCTTTTGAAAACTTGTATTAAAATACTTGAGAAGATGAAAATTTTAGTTCTTGAAATTCTTGTTCAAAACACCCAAGAAATGGGGTATTTATATCCTCATTTCAAATCTGCCCGTTGGCAAGTGAAAAGGGCCAATTTGCCCTTCCAGTCGACCGGACGGGTCGACCGGCCAACGGTCACATTTTTTACCATTGAGCCCTTCGGTTGACTGGCCTGGTCTATCAAGACTGGTTACAGAGAGCAGAGCTCTCTGCCGGTCGACCGAGCTTTTTCCAGAGAGCAGAGCTCTCTGGACGGTCGACCGTCCCAGTCGAGCAGCCACCAGCCCAATGCTAGCGTGCACGCTTGTGCACATCGGTCGACCGCACCGGTCGACCGACTACTACTACTGTCGACCGGTTCGGTCGACCGACAGTAAGCCAGTTTAGCCATTTTGGGACTTAAAAACTTGGGTTTTTATCTTTAATTAAATCCCATAAAAACACAAAAATTACACAAAAATCAGTTCTTATTATATCTTTGAAATACAAATATGTGTGACAAAGATTAAACACATATTTCAAACTATTTGAACCATTTTTGTGTGATAGAAAATTTGCTTTAAACCAAAATTCATATTTTCCAAAACTTGGATTTTTTTCAAATGGAAAACCGTTTTCTCCAAAACTCATGTAAATACAAAAACATGATATTTAAACAACTTTGAAGCATGTTGTATATGGATAGAATCCAATATACATGTAAAGAATTATATCTATGTTTTTGACATTAAATCCAAAAGTAAGTTTTGTTTAAATACAAAACTCTAAATACATGAATAGCCTATCAAAATAAGTTTTTCTAAATAGATGAAGCATAGATGTATGTTGATCAAATCTAATATACATTAAACCATGTAAACTTGTTTTGATTCTATCTATTCATGAAAACCAAGATCGGTTAAACCGAAAACCAAAACATGAAACTTGTGTGTGTATTGTGAACTTGAGCATATCAACACTATCTACCTTTAACACAAGATCTAAATAAAATCTTAACTAAACAAAGCGAAGTCTTCTTGTAGAACACCGTCTCTAAGTCGACTCGATTCAAACTTGATTCACCGAGCTTGACTCCATCCAAGTGCTAGATGTGAACTTGACGCTCGAGCTCTTGAATCACCATGTGAAAGCTCCAAAACACCTTTGTTGAAGCTAATCACCTACTAATATTTTGATCAAATATCTGAGACTAAATATCACAAGATTATTAGTAAACTATAACTACATGAGTTAATCATCATCAAAACTAGAGTGAAGAGCCTCTGGGCCAACAATATACATGTGTAGCATTTGAGATACACCCATGTTTATATGAATTCATTTTTATGTGTTCTCACTATTATTTAGGTATGTATGCATATCCTTATTGAAATAATATTTGCATTTACTCTAATGATCATTTTTTGATGTTTTGTGCATTCATGTCTTGATTACATATTTAGATGTAATTTTTATTAAAACTTGTGTTTATACCTATACAATTAGTGAGCTACACTTGATTCTTATGTTTGAGTGTCTCATTGTTCATGTTCACTCATTAGACGTATTTGTATAACCTAGTTTTGATGATTCTTACATTTACACCTTTATTTCCTATTTTGTACATGTTTTTGTTTAGCTTCATGTGTATGTAAATTTTAACCAAAACTATTAAGATATACATGTTCGATCCAAGAGTCAATTGCTTTACATGCCATGTATTCCATTTTGAACTCTTTTCATGTTTAGGATAAATATGTATGCTTTAGTTTTGACAAAACATACATATGTCTTAAAGTTTGTTTAGTTTTTGATAAAAATAGAGTTTTTCATGTTTGATGACTTCACGAAATAGGAATTGCTTTTATTTTGATTGAGCTTCATTATCTTATCTCCATGATTTTATTGATTCCATGATTCTTCACGCTCTATGTTTGGTGTTTACTCATGATTTTTGTTTCATGAGCATTTATGTGCTTTATTGCTATTTGAGTATCGATGATCATGTGATTTTCATATTTTCATGGGATAAATAATTTTTTTATTTCTTTCTTGAAGAATTTCGTATTAGTTTTCAAAATTATCTTAAAACTAGTTTCTTATTCTGCAATTGGAAGGATTTTCAATCTATGATAAAACTATCTTCAAAATATTATTTTTGAAAACTTCTACCCTAAAAGGGCGGATGCTTGGGTGATCATGCCTTGTATACCCTTATTGAATATCTTTTAAACATGTGCATGAATGGGTGGATGTTATCAGTTATACATGATTTTGTGGTATTTTATTTTTGTATACTCATGTATTATATATATGTATGCATCATATTTCAAATTGGTGTTTAAATTAATCATATATACATATATATGATTTCTTGTGCTAAACTAAAAAAATGTTCATACAAATTCTTTATAGCACAACTATTTATGCTAAGCTTAATTTAGTATTAAAATGTTAAAATTGGTATCCTATACAAGCTTATGCATTGTTTATATTGATATTTCATAAAGGAAAAGAAAAATTCTTGATTTATCTTTCAGTTGCATTTATTTCTAATTGGTATCTTACTCCCACTTTCATGAAGAAAAATATTTTATTTTGAAAATGCTTACATTTTCATTATTGGTATTAATAGCCTTTGATTTGCATTATTCTCAAATTAGTATCACATTGAAAAATGATTTAGTGTTTACATTAAAATTTTGGAGTAAAATTTACCTTCAATTGGTATCATTTCCTTCTATCGATATCAAATGGTAAAAAGATTATTTCTCTTTCAATTGATTTATTTCAATTGATATAAAAATGTTTTTATTGGTATTGTTTATTTTTCTTCACCCTTTGTTGATGAATGACAAAAAGGGGGAGAAGGATTTGAATTTATATATATGCATGTTTGATTAATTGTTTATGCATATATACATGTGTTTTATGATTCGTATCATATATATTTTTTAATTTATTGATATTTGAGCTACATTGCTTATCTATATGTTTTATTTACTATGCATGAGTTAAGAGAGCTTATCTTTAATCCATGCATATATAACCTCATAAGTTTTGTCATCATCAAAAAGGGGAAGATGGCTAGCCCAAAGTCCCTTCATCTTAGTTTTGATGATGACTAACTTATGAAGTTAAGTTACCAATGATCTTGTGTTTATATAGTTTCAATTATTGATCACGATCTTAGTAGGTATTAACTTCAACAAAGAATTCATAGTCAAGTTTTGGAGCTAACATGTGTTGATTTAAGAGCTCGCGCATCAAGATCGCATCAAGTACTCAAGAGGGTCAAGCTCTAGGGATTGTGTTTGGATCGAGTCGTTTTGGAGATGAAGATCGACAAGAAAACTTCGGTTTAGGTTTGTTTGTTTATCATTTAGATCTTGTGTAAGGATAGTTTAGTTTTGATATACTCAAGTATATATACATACAAGTTCAATAGTTTTGGTTTTCGGTTTAACTGTTTTGTTTTTGAGTTTTTGGATTTAATATCAAAAAAAGATATATCATTTATATGTGCATTGGATTCTATCCCATATACACTATGCTTCAAATGTGTTTTTATATCTTGTTTTTATATCTATACAAGTTTTGAAGAAAATGTATTTTCATTTCAAAATCTAAGTTTTGGAAAATACCAATTTTTATGCCTCAAAATAGTTCAAATAGTTTGTAATATGTATTAATTTTTTATCACATATATTTGAATTTCAAAGGGTTAATAAGAACTTATTTTTGTGGAATTATATGTATTTTATTTGAATTTTTAGGGTATTATAAACTACATTTTCAAACCTTAAAAATCTGTTCTTGGGCTACTGGCGGTCGACCGTACCAGAGCTCGATCGATCGATCGACCGACCAATGTGCACAAGACGTGCATAAAGACCTTGCCTATATGGCCGATCGACCGCACGGTCGACCGACTGTAAGAGACTTAGTCTTTGTTTGGCACGGTCGACCGACTTGGCATTCTGCCTTGGGGTGGTCGACCGACAGGCCCAAACGGTCATATTTTTAACCGTTGACCAGTCGACCGAGCGGTCAACCGACAGCCTATTCTGGGCAGTTTTTACCCCAACGGCTATATTTTTCTAAGCCCTATAAATATAGGTTTTGTGGGGCTGTTTTCTATAAGATTTTTCAGAGAAATTTATCAGTTTTCTAGTGACTTATTGCTCACATTCTAAAGAGTTTTAAAAGAAGTTTTAGCTTTAAATCTATATCTTTAGTTTTGTTGTCAAAGTTTTGAAAAATCAAAAGAAAACAAGTTTTTGGGAATCTAGTTTGTTCTTCATTTTCTTTATCTATCAAGAAGTTTTTATTCCAAGTGTTTTCTTTGTGGATTTATTTTCCAAACACTTTGATTTCTCACATACTTGAGTCAATCAATTTAAAATCTATCTTTAGAATCTTTATTTTGTGAGAAAAATTGTTTGTGATCCATTGAGATCACTAAGACTATTTGTAATCATTGAATCACTAAGTTGTGTTTCTTTTCTTATTTTGTGCTAGGCTTTGTACCTTTTCTTGTGTAGAGGAGAAAGAGAGTTGGGGTTGCGTACTCCCAGTGTTGAGCTGTAATTCCTCGGTGGAGGCCTCTTTGTGAAAGATCCAATAGTGGATAGTTGAAATCCTTTTGTGTGAAGGCGGGGACGTAGAGTGGTAGCTTGACCCTCGAAATATATCTTTGTATTTGCGTTTGGATCTTTTTCACAACTCTCTCTATATATTGCATTGTTAGTATTGTTCATATTCATATACATGTTAGATATTATTTGTATGTTCACACTTGTGTTCAATCAAGAGAGCTATTAAAGCACCTCAACTCTTAATTTAGAGGAATCGCGAGGAGTAGTTCCAGTGCCCTTTATGGGAAATTCAGACTCACTTTTAATTACATGTTGTGTGTTTAACATTTAGTTTTTAATTTCGCATTATTTGTCTTAGATTAGCACTACACCTATTCACCCCCCTAGGTGTACTTTCAGAAAGTAGAATGAAATGAGAACTTTTTGGGGCTGGACTCGAGGTGCCTGTTGTTGCTTCAGATTTTGTCTTGTAGTGGCGTGCATGGCCATACAGTCTGGAAGAGCTTTAAATGTGGTAACATCCAGCACAGCGCCGATCAAATTACCGCCTTTTGTGCAACGTTGCGTTTGAGGTGGGTACCGCGTATCTGAAGTGGTAGAATTGATGAGGTAACCGTCTCTTATGAATGCGGGTGATTTTCGAGGAAGGCACGGCGTATCTAGCGCGACGGTTCGAGTCCCTTTTTCTTTAACGCATGTAAGATCCCAAATGGAATGATGCTTCATCTTCTTTTGGGATTTGGAGCTTGAGTGATTGACTCTTGGGCTTCTTTCCCCTATATATATAGGGTAGGGATCTTTAGGAGGGATCCAGACTACTTCCTGAACGTTCTTTACTGTCTAAAGCCTTGCTCTATTCTGCAAGCAGTGATGTCTCCTTTGTTCTTCATTCGGTGGAGGAAGGAGATGGAAATGGTGGTGATGCCTACTGCACTCCTAATATTCAAGAGTTTACTTGTCAAGGAGTTTCAGTTCTTGCGATGGGCTCGTGAGGAAGTTTCAGTTCTTGTGATGAGGCTCAACTATAGGGATGGACAGTGATAGGTAGTAAAAAAAATGCATAATTGTCATCACATTTACTATCACATTTTCATACTTATTCATATAATCATGCACTATTACTAATATTTTATTATTTAATGTGTGCAGGCCTTGAGTGTTTTTAAATAAAGAATAAAAGACTAAATGAAGCCCAAAAGCGCATGTCCAAGCCCATGTCCAAGCCTAAGTGCAAAAGTACAATTACAAAATGTCAAAAGTGCAAATACAAAGTGCAAATGTTGCAAATACTAAAAAGAGGGAAAGGATAGAATTCTATTCAACCCTAAATACTTGGTGGATGAGGATAAATAAGAGTGCAAGGATGAAATTCGTTTTAGAAGAGATTTGGATTTAGGGTAACTTGATTTCCAAGTTATCCCGAAATCTCAAATTAAAGAGTCGAGATGTCAGATCCAGACGGATATGCCCAGGTGGACGGACCAGATGAGGCCACGCGCGAAACGCGCGGCCAGAGATAATGCTTTGGCCGCGGAAACGCGGCCAGAGCCGCGTTTCCGCGGCCGTATGGATGAGGATGACAACCAGATTTTGAGGTTGTGTTTCACCGGGACTCTACTTCCTTCTGAGCCTATAAATACCCCTGCAGACGCAACAGAAAGGGGCATCCAGAGACGAGGAGATTAGGGTTTTCTTTAGCTTTTCCTTAAATTTCTGCAATTTGTAATTTCATTTTAAGCACATTGTGGAGAAGAAGGAGCTTTGTATTGGAAGACATTTTTTCGAATAAAGGTTACCTCTTTTGCCATTTAATTCTTGTCAGTTAATTTTGTTTCTTTTTTCTGTGATCTCTTGATTTTAGTTTTTGATCTGTGATCTCTTGATTCGTTTTGTTTTTCCTTCTTTCACAATTCTTCTCATTAAGTAAAAAAAAAAAATGATGACTAACTAATTCTTAGTGTGGTTTGCTGATCTCTTAAGCAACCCTAGGGCAGTTTAGGAATTGAATAGATTGATGATCAATTTTTAGAAACCCTAGGTCTAAGATTGCCTTTCTTGAAGATTAAATTGATAGCTAGATTTCTTAATCTAGATTGCACACTTAAACAACTCTTCATAACTTCATACTTAAATACTTAGACAGCATAACTTTAAGATAACACTTTTCTTATGCTGTACTTAGAAGTTAGGATGAATCTTTGTTGAGTTTTTGGTAATGCAAACTAGTAGATTCTAATATCATCTTTTCTTGCTTGAATCTTTTTTAATAAACCTGGGGTAAATCATATGTATCTCAAGATGACATTCAACATCCAAGACTTGCATTGTGGGTTGTGGTAGAAGATCAGTAAAACCATACCTCTTTAATCATATATATTTCAAATCTAATCTCTCCTTTGTCTTATTTGAAGCATACAGAGAAATCGTTCGAAAAGCTTGCATCGCATCCTTCCCTGTGGATCAACCCGCTTTGGCCCTTGCTGCAGTGGATAGCATTGAGACTGAGAATCCTAACTTTAATCTTTTTCTTTTTAATTCTCAATTTCAATCAGACAGGGATGACCTACTTTCTGCTTAGTTTTTTGTCTCGCCTTTGGTCGGAGCAGACTGGGGTGAAGTTTGAGTTTGACCTCCCTTTCTTTTCCTACAACGAGCATGTAGAAGGGACCATAAGGGTATTCGATAATGGCTCTGGTATCAGGGGTTGATCGCCTGTGCTCTTATGGGGTGTCGTCTCCTTGTTCGTCTCTACTCTGAAGTTACGGTCATAGCACAGGTATCCTCTTTCGTCTTGCAGGTTTTGGTTTATCATTTGGTTGCGGTTCTCCTTACTGGTGGTCTTCCTAGGAGTTCTCAGTATTGCTCGTCCGGCCTTGGTGGATTGTTTGCTTAGGAGTCATTACTAGGATGCGGCTGGGGATGTGATAATGTGCGCCTCTGCTTTTTCACTCAGGAATAACACATTCATGTAAAATCAAAACTTGTACTTTTATCATACTTGTTAGATGTATCCACATTTATAAGAGGGATGTAATGCAGAAACTTTGCAATACATAGAAAAGAGATCAATGACAGTTTTGTTCAAATCTTACCTTGTTTATGATTGTGATCTCCTTACTCCTTGGGAGCTATCTTATTTTGTAGAACCTGAAATGACTCTGTGTGTGCCCCCTGGTGGGGGCCTGCTAGGGGATTCACAGTTGAGGGAAAACCCACCTATTAGAGGCGAGCTTTTGTCTGTCAGGAGTTTCCCGGGAGTGACTATCAGGGTGTAAAGGGCTCGTGTAGGTGTAGAGTCATTCGGAGGGATTTATCGGGCAAGACTCCATCTCTCAAGAGTTTCTTGATCGGTAACCGTCGGTGTATAGAGGATCCATGTAGGTTGTGCTCGAAAAAGTTTATCGGGCAAGACTCTGTCTCTCAAGAGTTTTCTGATCAATAACTGTCAGGATGTAGAGGACCCATGTAGGTTACGCTAGAAAAGGTTTGTCGGGCAAGACTTCCTCTCTCAGGACTTTCCCGATCGGTAACCGTCACGGTGTAGAGGAGCCATGTAGGTTACGCTCGGAAAGGTTATCGGGCAAGACTCCGTCTCTCAAGAGTTTCCCGATCAGTAACCGTCAGGGTGTAGAGGACCTATGTAGGTTGCACTCGGAAAGGTTTGTCGGCCAAGACTCCGTCTCTTAGGAGTTTCCCAATCGGTAACCATCAGGGTGTAGAGGATCCATATAGGTTGCACTCAAAAAGTTTTGTCGGCCAAGATTCTATCTCTCAAGAGTTTCCCAATCGGTAACCATCATGGTGTAGAGAATCCATGTAGGTTGTGCTCAGAAAGGTTTGTCGGGCAAGACTCCATCTCTCAGGAGTTTCCCGATCGGTAACCGTCAGGGTGTAGAGGACCCATGTAGGTTGCGGCCTGGCTCAGGCAGTCATCAGGGTGTTAACCCATTATAATCTGGACTATAACAACTGGCGTAGGCAAGACTCCATCTTTCAAGTGGCTCCATGTGGAGTGACGTCAGGGTGTAGAGAACCTATATAGGCTGTGGGCCTGCTCGGATAGTCATCAGGGTGTTAATTCATCATAGGCTGGACCAAAGCAGGCAGCATGGGTGAGCCTCCATCTTTCAGGTGGCTCCCCGAGGAGTGCCGTCAGGGTGTAAAGGACCCGTATAGGATGTGGGCATGCTCGAGTAGTCATCAGGGTATTAACCCATTATAGGCTAGACTAGCACAGCCGGCATGGATGAGCTTCCATCTTTCAGCTGGCTCCCCGAGGAGTGCCAACAGGGTGTGAAGGACCCGTATAGGCTGCGGGCCTGCTCGGGCAGTCATTAGAGTATTAACCCATCATAGACTGAACTAGAGCAGCCGGCATGGGCGAGCCTCCATCTTTCAGGCAGCTCCCCGAGGAGTTTCGTCAGAGCGTAGAGGACCCATATAGGTTGTGGGCTTGCTCGGGCAGTCATCAGGGGGTTAACCCATCATAGGCTGGACCAGAGCAGCTATCGTGGGCAAGCCTCCATCTTTCAGGTGGCTCCCCGAGAAGTGCCATCAGGACCCGTATAGGCTATGGGCCTGCTCAGACAGTCATCAGGGTGTTAACCCGTCGCAGGCTGGACCAGAGCAGCCGGTATGGGTAAGCTTCCATCTTTTAGGTTGCTCCCTGAGGAGTGCTGTCAGGGTGTAGAGGACCCATATACGTTATGGAGGCTGTGCATTATGCTTGGGACAGACATCAGAGTCGAGGGAAACGTGATTAAGATAGCAGAAAATGATCCTTTGATTGAATATTTACATGACTTATAGATGATATCGTTTTAAGTGAAAAGAGTTCAACTGCTTATTAAGTTTGTTCCCGCCCGATCGGTTAGGGTGTACGACCTCCGCGAGCAATTATCATTATAGGGACCCTCCCAGTTGGGTCCAATTTTTCCCGATCCTTCTGCCGAGTGCTCTGAATCACGCGCTTCACGATCAGGTCTCTGACTTGAAATTCCCTAGGCTTGACCTTCTTGTGTTGAGTCGCCCGAATTTGCTATTGATAGGTTGCGATGCAAATTTGAGCTTTTTGACGCCTTTCCTCTGAGTGATCCAGCATCAAATAGAGTGGGGTATCATTTTGATCTGGGACCACTCCTTCTACCTGGAGTGTCTACATGCAGATGTCGACTGGGATAATCACCTCTGTCTCATATGCCAACGAGAATGGGGTTTCTCTGGTCGGAACGCGTTTAGTGGTCCTGTAGGCCCAGAGTACTCCGAGGAGTTTCTCTACCCATTTAACCTTGGCTTTGTCTAAGCTATTGCATAGGTTGTCAAGAACGACACGGTTGCTAATTTCAGCCTAGCTATTGCCTTGAGGGTAGGAAGGTGAAGAGAATTAGTGGGTGATGTGTTATTTGGCACAAAAGATGGCCACTTGCTTGTTGGCAACATTAGTTCCATTGTCGGAGATGATTGTGTGGGGATTCTGAAGCGACATACTATGTTTTGGCAAAGAAACTTGATAATCTGCTGCCCGCTGACTTCGAAGAGCAGTACTACCTCAATCCATTTGATAAACTATTCGGTGACTACCAGTAGGAACCGTAGCTAAGGTTGCGCTCGGGGGAGAGGTTCGACTACATCCAATTACCATTGCATAAGGGTCACGGATTGCGGAAGGTGTGAAGGACAGAGCTCCGCCGGTTTGATGCTGGGGCGAACTTTTGGCATTGTGGGCATTTTCTCACATAATCCTTGGCTTCGTCAAACATCTTGGCCACTAGTGCCCTTGGTTAGTGACCCTGTGGACGAGAGAGCGTCCTCTCGTGTGGTTCCCAAAGTCTTCATCGTGGATTTCCTGCATCACCTTCCGAGCCTCTCCAGATCGAGGTATCTCAAACATTGGTTGCGGTGAAGGCTGGAGTAGGATTTTTTGTATAGTATGTCTCTGAGAAGTATGTACTGGGTGGCCAAATGTTAGAGTTTCCTTGCCTCTACTCTTGTCAGGAAGTGTCCCGTCCTTCAAGTAGGCAATGATGTGACTCATCCATCCTGGTGAGGTGTCGAGGTGTAGGACCTCTCCAGTCGGTTGCTGGACACTCGGATTAGTGATATACTCGATGGGAATTTTTCATCTGAACTGGAACTCTGCGGCCACCCCCAAGTTGGCTAGTGAGTCGGCGTGGTTGTTCGCGGACCTAGAGACCCACTTGAAGTCACATCGGGGAATTTTGGACTTCAATTTGAGAACGAGTTGTAGGTATTCCGCCATCCGAGAATCTCTGGCGACGTATTTGTCGCTGACTTGGTTGACTATCAGTGAGAAGTTACAACGAAATTCGAGCCCTGTAACTCAGAGGGTGATAGTCGTTCACAGCCCAGCTAAGACAGCTTCATATTTCGCTTCGTTGTTGGATGCGGGAAGCCTAGGGTAAAGGAATATTCAATGATGGATCCCTTTGGAGTAGTGAGAATGATTCTGATGCCTACTCCTTTGCTGTTTGAAGCTCCCTCAATGTTCAGGACCCATCTTTTGAGTTGGTTAGCGTGCTCTGTGGTTCTTGGGGTAAAGTCAGCGATGAAATCAGCCAGTACCTGGCCTTTGATCGCTATCCTCCGCTCATATTTGAGTCGCAGGACCTGAGCTCCGAGACCCATTTTGATATCCTTCCAGTCGCTTTTAGATTTTCCATGGTGGTCCTTAGGAGGTGCTCAGTGAGGACTGTGATCGGGAAGGTTTGGAAGTAGTGCTTGAGTTTTCTCGAGATAATGAAGAGAGCTAACACTAGCTTCTCTAGCCTTTGGTACCTGGTCTGGGGGCCGTTCATGGCATGACTGATGTAGTATACTAGCTTCTGGACGCCTTCTTCCTCTCGCACCAAAGCTTCGCTTACTGCTGACCCCGAGACAGCGAGATAGATATACAGCGTCTGTAATGCCCCGATCCCGCAGGTACGGACGTTACTGCGACGTATATACGCAGGTCGGAAATACCCTCACGTATATACACTAAGCATCAGTACAGGCAGGAATCAGAGTACGAAAGCACAGTGGTAACATATAATCCAACAATAATAACACCAGTACACAGTTATCACAAGGCATGATATAATATCTGAAGAATATATGATCACTAAGAAGCACAAATGCAGGATGCACAATATGAAATACTAGAAAGTACTCACGAGTGGCAAGATGAAAATCTCGCGAGCTGATCATGAAGAGGCATGAAGGGAGAGGGTCCAAATAGGCAACTGCTAATCCACGCTCCCGCTGCGCCACTCTGATCAGGTATAGTAAGGCCGCCCCGGTCCAGACTCTAGGATCTGGACATGAGAATCCAGGGTTGTTAGCAACCCCAGCGAGTACAAAGAATAAAGCCAGATGGTGTGCATAATAGGCACACGTGTACATGATCAAGTGATGTGGTCCAGGCATACAGGTACAGGAAATGACAAGTAATATAAGGAAAATGACAGTAAATCCGAGATCAAGTAAATGCATGTATATCAGTAAATCTGAATCGGAAAACATGCATGAAAAACGGGATAGAGAGTATAGGTACACATAATCATGCGACAAAATATGGCAACATGTGATAAATACACTAAACACGCGATAGATAAGTATGGACAATTCTAGTTGTATAAGCTCGGATTATGAATTCATGGAGTGATACGTCAAGGGGATAATCCAAACAAGGAAACCCTTATCTATATACCACATATCCGGTGTCACCATCATCTGAGTTCATACAACTTGAGTTGCCCTCAGGGTAACAGAACTAGAGTGTGTCTGAAGTAACCATAGTATCACAGAGGTCATGTGTTATAAAATAGGGTGTCAACTCAAAACATAATACTGTAACTGGAGAATATACAGGTGTTGCATTTTAATTGATCCAATAATAATAATTAGTACCGTTTGATATTTTAATCGCCTCCCTACCAGCGCCTCACATCACCGATAGTCCATACTAGAGTTCGCACTCTGTAGAATTTACCCGGGTCTGATATGTGAGTATCAGGACCCAAACAAAGGAGAGACCAAATATCACACATTCCTAATATTATTACTGTTTCTTATGTTTTTATGTTATTCTCGTCCCTTTCCCACCGGCGTCCCACAACACCGACAGTTCACGCTGGAGCCCGCACTTCCAGTAGAACTCATCCAAACTCCAATACGCGGGTACCATTATTCGAATAGGGGGGAAACCAAATAACACATGGTCCAGGAGTTATCATTGTACAGGTATGTGTGTGTGTTAATGGCACTGAGGATGCTTATCACACTAACACCAGGCGGTACAGGCAGGAGGGAGAAAGTAGCCCTTCAGATTCAAGAGGTGGCCCCCACAGATTCAAGAGGTGGCCCCCACCACGTGTGTGGTGTGGCACTTTGCTCCATGTGGCACTTTGCTCTGAGGGTTGATACAGGAGGTAGCCCCACAGATTCAAGAGGTGGCCCCCATAGATTCAAGAGGTGGCCCCCACCACGTGTGTGGTGTGGCACTTTGCTCTGTGTAGGGAATGGATTCTAGAGGTGGCCCCCACAGATTCAAGAGGTGGCCCCCACCATGTGTATGGTGTGGCACTTTGCTCCGTGTGGCACCGAGTTCCATTCAGGAACCGCCGGACGCTAGTACGATTGTGGGATACATCCTCGTCATCCTGACACCAACATGCTCTGCTGGACGCCGGTCTGACTGTGCTATTAACAAGAGTATGAGTACAGGAGATACAGGAGTACAGGAATACAGGAGTACAGGAGATACATGAGTACAGGAATACAGGAGTACAGGAGTTACAGGAGTACCAGATGTCTGGTAATAATATAATAATCATGCATATGCCAGGTAATACAGGAGTCAGGTGTCAGGTGCCAGGTATCAGGTGTTATATATCATGTGGCAAATATAGCATGTCAAATACCGGTGTCATATATCAAGTGTCAAATATAGCATGGCAAGTACCAGTGTCATATATCAGGTGTTAAGTATAGCATGGCAAATACCGGTATCAGATATCAAGTAATAAGTATAGCATGGCAAGTACTGGTGTCGGATATCATGGGTCAAATATAGCATGGCAAGTACCGGTGTCAAGTATCAGGGTCGGGTATAGCATGGCAAGTATCGGGGTCAGATACCAAATGTCAAGTATAGCATGGCAAGTACCGGTGTCGGGTATCACATATCACATATAGCATGGGAAGTATCGGTGATCGGTATCATGGGTCAAATATAGCATGGCAAGTACTGGTGTCAAGTATCAGGGTCAGGTATAGCATGGCAAGTACTGGTCTCAAGTATCATATGTCAAATATAGCATGGCAAGTACCGGTGACCGGTATCATGTGTCAATATAGCATGGCAAATATCGGTGTCAAATACCAAGTGCCGGTGTCAAAAATCATATATCCAATGTAACATGCCGGGTGCCGGTGTAATTACCGTATATCAGTGTCATAAACCGTATATCAAGCATAACATGTCCAGGGTCGGGTAAATACCGAGTGCAACATCATATATTAACTCGCATAGCATGATATCATATATTAAATTTATGGTAACAAGTGCTAAGCATGCTAACATATCCATATATCAATTCCATGCTTAAAATACAAGACTGTTTATTTTTAGGTGTATTAAAAGTACTCGTATAATGATAAAATAGATGCATGTTAAAAAGAACTGTACTCGCCTCAATACCGGAAAAACCGTGAGAAATCTCGAAACACCAGAAATCTGTGCACAAGACCAATCCATATATTAAAATATATTTTATTATTATTTTTAGAGAGAGAAAGAGAAGAGGAGAGAGAAAATTATAGGAAGGAGAGAGAGAGAGAAAGAGAAAGAGAGAGAAAATATGGTGTATTTAGAAATGAATTAGGATTTAAAGGAGAGGGGTATTGGGTATAAATATAGGGAAGTAGTTTGAGGGAATGGTGGGGGGTATATTAGGAAAGAGGGAATGCATGTTTTATTTAGGGAAGAAATGAAAAGAAAAAAGGAAAGAAAGAAAAGAAGAAAGAAAGAAAGAAAGGAAAAGAAGAAAGAAAGAAAGAAAGGAAAAGAAGAAGGAGGGGAGGGGGGTTGGTCGGCCGGCGGCCGACCGGTCGCCGCCGGCGGCCCAGGGACGACGACGCATCGCCGGAGGTGGCGGCGCGCGCCCTAGGGGGGAGTGGGGTGAGTTTGTTTTGTTGATGTTGTTGATGTTTGGTGGAGGTGGTGTTGGTGGTTGGTGGTGGTGGTGGTTGTGGTGGTGGTGGTGATGTTGGGTGGTGTTGGGGAGTTGGAGAAGGAGGAGGAGATGATGATGGGTTGGTTGGAGTGGAGGAATTTGTGGAGGAGGTGGTGAATTTTGGAGAAGATGAGGTTTGTAATGGTGATGGGTTTGGTTGAAATTGGAGGGAAGGAGATGGAATTTGGGGTTAATGGAAGTGTGGAAGGGTGGTGGGGTGATGGGGGGTGCGGCGGCGGCGGCTTGGGCGGCGGTGGGCCGTGGTGGTGATGGTGGAGTCGGCAGTTGTGGTGGATGCGTGAGTGGAGTGGTTTGGTTTGTTGGTTGAAGTGTTGGAGGGATAATTGAAATAGAAAGAAGGGAGGAGAAAGGGTTTAAGTGGAGAAGGAAAAGGAAATTGGAATGATGAATGGGGATGGTGAAGGAAGTGGTTTGCTCAGCCATGATGCCCTACTCCCTGCTGCGGCTGCTGCGTTTTCGTTGGCGTGGGAGAAGGGGTGGAGTGGAGGAGAAGAAAAGAAAAGAAGAAAAAGAAGGAAAATGAAAAGAAAATGGGAAAATTTAAAAGAAATGAAAAGAAATAGTAAAAAAATTATAAATAAATATTTTATTAAATAGTAAAATTAATAAAATATTCTGGGAGTAATAAGTACAGGAGTTGAGAGGGAAAAGCAAGAAAAGGAAAGAACAGCAAATTATATTATTATTTTAATAAGGCAAAATTTTGACTATTTCAGAATCGTTCCAAAAAACTCTCAAAAATAGAAAATAATATTCTAAAATATTTGGTGAAATCAGATTCAAAAAATATAATGTAGTTTTTAATTTAAAAATCCTAGAATCTTTCGGTGACACCGGCTGACACCAAAACCGATGAATTTTCGATAAATTCTGAAAAATCTCAAAAAATGTCTTTAGTTAGAAAATAAGATTTTAAGAGGTAATATGAAATCCGTTTCTAAAAGTTCAATTCCATTTGAAAATTAAAAATCTGGGAATCAGTCTGCGATGCCGACCGACACCATTTTTGGAGATTTTGCAAATAATTCTGAAAAATTCTAGAAAATCATGAAAAATCTAAAATAATGAAAAACGATGTTTGAAACTGAAATCGGTCAAACCACATTAGCAGAAAAGCCAAATCGAGTGAAGCACTAGGTTCGGGCCCCGGTTCAGACTAGGGCTGACTCCGAGTCCACGAATCCAAATCCAATACAAAACAATTACACCAATAATCATAAAATAAAAACAAATATAAGATAAATCAAAGAAATATGTTAGAAAAATTAGAATACGTATCTACGTACGTATTCCAGGAACGGGGTGTTACAGCGTCTCTCCCATGGTAGGTTTTGACAGTAAGGGGGTAAGAGCAAGTATCTCTTCAGCTCCTGGAAAGCTGTCTCGCATTCCTCATTCCAGCGAAAATCTGCTCTACTTTTCGTTAAGGCTTGGAAAAATGGCTTGCATTTGTCTGTGAATCGGCTAAAGAACTAATTGAGGGCTGCAAGATGTCCATTCAGCATCTAAATCTCCTTCTTACAGGTGGGTGACTGTTCAAAATGGTGATATCTGGTTAGGGTCGACCTCGATGCCCTATTCGGTGGCCAGATATCCTAAAAAATTCTCAGAAGCTACGCCGAATGTATACTTCTCGAGATTGAGCTTCACTTTGTATTGCCTAAGAAGATCGAAAGCTTTTTCTAGATATTATAGGTGATCAGTGCGCTGTACACTTTTTACTAACATATCATCTACGTACTCCTCTATGGTGTTCCCGATAAGGTCCTTGAAGACCTTTTTTACCATCCGCTAGAAGGTGGCCCCTGCGTTCTTGACTCTGAAAGGCATCACCTTTAGCAATAAATTCCCAGCAGTGAAAACTATCTTATCTTCATCTGGTGGCTGCATCTTGATCTCATTATAGCCGGAATAAGCATCCACGAAGCTAAGAAGCTCGTGTCCTGCCATTATCTTCTACTAGTTGATCGATCCTCAGGAGGGGATAACTATCCTTTGGGCATGTTTCATTGAGATTCGTAAAGTCGATGCAGACCCTCTATTTTCTATTCTTTTTCTTCACGATGGGATTAGAGATCCGGTCAAGGTAGAACATTTCTCGAATGAAGCCAGCCTAGAGTAGGTGATCGACTTCATTGCTGATGGCACAACTCTTTTCTTCATTCATTCTTCTAGGCTTCTGCTTTTTCGGCTTAGTGTCTGCCCGTATAAAGAGCTTGTGACAAATGACTTCGAGGTCAATTCCCGGCATGTTAGTGGGAGACCATGCGAATACGTCTGTGTTGCTCGATAGGAATTGTTTGAAAATATCTTCTCCTGCGGGTGCAAGTTTGAACCGATTCAGAGGGTATGTTCGGGGTGATAAGAATCTACTCTGAATGACTCTAGCTCTTCCTCGGTCCTGCTGTCGGGATATTTTGACTTGGAAGGTCAGTCACAGTCTGGGCTCCCGCCGAACTTTGATTGCTATTGATCAGCAATGCTCTTCTTCTTATCCACAGGAGAGTCTTCATTAGGGTCTACTCGGAATGCTTTTTACATCCAGCTCAATCTCATTTAGGCTATTGCGGGAATTGTTCTGGCCATCGCCTGGTCATCGCTTATATTGGCTATTCTGGATGGCGTGGGGTACTTTAACAACTGATAATGAGTGGACGGGACCTCTTTCATCATGTGGATCCATAGCCTCCCGAGAATGGCATTGTAAGGGGATGGATGTCCAGGATGCTGAACTTCGTGATGAATTGAATAGATCGACATGGATTGGGAACTCAACCATGCCGGAGGAACGTGCCCCATTCCCGTCAAATCCATAAAAAAGTGATTGAGTTTGGGGGGATGATCAATTTTTGGGCTAACTCTGGAGTATCCTCCATTCGATCTAGGGCATAGCTATAGAGGATGTTGATGCTACTTCCCCCATCCACTAGGATCTTCGACACTTACAGTATCTGATATGTGCTGTCACAACCAAGGCGTCGTTGTGCGGGAAGTGCACAGTGTACGAGTCTTCTTCTGAGAAAAAGACTGGCCCACCAGAAGACATAGGAGGGCAAGTTACTGTTGCAAGATAACTGTCCCTTCGGGCTTCATTGACATAGAGGGTCCTCTCCTTGGTGGTTGTGCCCTCTATAGGGGAGTTTTTGAAGCTGGCGTTCACTTCTCGGTACTGGATGAGGGTATTGTCGGGGTGTTCGACTGGGGCCTCGGGCTGCCTCTGCACCCTAACCTCCTAAGTCAATCCCGGATTGAGAACGAACTCCTAGATGTATCTCTCTTTGATCAGGTCCTGCAGATGTCATCATAGGGTTCAGCAATCCACCGTAAGGTGGCCCCTCCATTCGTGGAAGGCACAATTGTCACTAGATCCAGGCCCTCTAGGTTAGGTGGGAGGGGTCTGGCCGGACACCTGACCTAAGGTTGGTCTTTGATGGCATTGAAATTTTGATCGGTCGGCACTTTGAATGGGTCAAGCTCTGCTTCGTTCTCCTTGCTGGATTAGGCAACACGCTTTGATGGCTTTGGACGACAGAGGAGTTGTGGCTCAGATTCTTCCTCGGGGGGAATTGTGGCTTCGGCTTATCGACCTTAGGGCCTTATCTCGGGGGCGGCTAGACGTAATCTGAGTTGCCTCTTCTATTTGGATGTACTTCTAAGCCCAAACGAGGATATCCCTCATCTTGGTGACGTCATTCTTTACCAGATGTTTGTAGAAGGGATTTGTGACTTGCAACCCATTGATGAAGGCGGTGGCAGCTACGTCCTCATTACAGTTGTATACCAGGGCCATCTGACTTTGAAAGTAGTTAACATGGTCCTTCAGGCTCTCCCAGCTTTCATCCTAACTGTGAGAAGGTAGTTGCTGCTCCTCTAGAATTCTCTCCGGGATTTTAAAACGCATCAGTTACTTCGTGGAGATCTTGAAGTGAATTCCTCGAGAGAGAGTAAAACCACTCATAGGTGATCCCTTTGAGGCTGGACGGGAATGCTCGGCAGTGAAGGAGGTTGTTGTAGGCGTAATCTTGTCCTGGTACTGGCAGAGATTAAGGAGTGGGTCAGAGGTTCTCAAGTAGTGATCAAAAGAGGGCATCATAAACTTCTTCGAGAAGTAGAGCGTGGTGATCTCCCTTGATAATGGAGAGTCGGTGGGTCTCAGCCCGCTGTACTCATCCCTTTTGGAAACCACTACTTGCTTGATTAATTGAATCGCTCCTGGACTAGATCCGTGATGTCCTCAATGCAAGGGGACTTCGGGGTTCGGGAACGCCAAGTGTCCTCAGAATTCTCATCATCTTCGTAGGTCTCCGATTGGATGCGCCTCGAGCTTCTGAGCAGATCCCTGTGTATGCATTGACGAAGGGGGCCCCACGCATTTCTTCCCGCAGTGGGAGAAGATCGTGACCCCCACTATACTCTGATCTGTTTGAGCAGTTGTGTTTGGATATGGGTTGCTGCCCCCTTTTCACGGGCAGTGTCTTCACAGAGATGGATCATCTCCGTCTGCTGATTCTCCATCTGATTCCGCATGGAGGAAAGCATCTGGAAGAGTTGATCACCGTTAAGCAGAGGCTCAGGTTCGATGGTCTGCATCTTGAGTGGCAACACAATGTTAGGATGAGAGTCCTCAATGTTGGAGATGTGGACATTTGATAGACTGGGCCGACGATCCGTTGGCTCAGCCGCTTCTATCGCTTTCCTTTTTCTCTTCGGAGCGGCGGGGTCGACCGTAGTCTGGTTAACACTTTTCTTTGATGAAGCCATGTCGGTCATGCTGGATAATTTTAGCAAGATGGAGTCTGATATTTGATGGACAGATCTCGAGTGCGGACTCAAAAAGCTCTCAACGAAAACACCAAATGTAGTGGGCAATTCCTAAATGTAATACCCCATTCCCGGAATACGTACTTAGATACATGTTCTGATCTTTTGATGGTATATTTCAATTTGGTTTCCATATTTGTTTTTATTTTTTGATTATTTTCTCTATTGTTTTGCATTGGATCTGGATTCGTGGACTCGAAGTCAGCCCTAGTCTGAAGCGGGGACCCAATCTAGTGTATCACTCGATTTAATCTTTCCAATGGTCAGCTTTGATCGATTTTAGTTTGTAATATCATTTTTTAATATTTTAGATTTTTCACAATTTTCTGGAATTTTTTAGAATTATTCTGCAAAATCTTAAAAACAGGCGTCGACCGTTACCGCCAAACGATTCTCTGATTTTTAACTTACAAACAGAGATGAATTTCTTGAAACTATTTTCACATTACTTCTTAGAATCTCATTTTCTATCTTAACACATTTTTAGGAATTTTTCTAAATTTATCAGAGTCTAACCGGATTTGGTATCGACTGGTATCATTGGTAGATTCCAGGATTTTTAATTTGAAAATGTGAATGAATTTCTGAAAATCTGATTTCACCATGGTCCTTAAAATAATATTTATTGTTGTTGAAAATTTTTGAAGATCTTTCCAAGTTACTCTATTTTTCTGACTTTTTTTGATGTTTTCAGTGTTTTCCCAGATCTGGGATATCTATCCAGATATTTTCTTTTCTTTCTTATTTATTTTTCTCTTTTATTCTCCTCCACATCTTATTTCCATTTTTTCTTTTGTCTTTTTTCCTTTTCTCTCCACTACAAACCCAAAATATCTCCCCTTTTCCCTTTATATTTCCTTCTTTTGTTTTCTCTTCTTTTTTTCTTTTATCTTTTTCTTTCTTCTTCTCTAGCCCAAACCCGACGACAGCAGCCCTCTCCTCCTCCTTCTCCCTCTCAAATTCTCCTCCCTCACTCCACCATTTTCTTTCTCTCTTTCTAAATCTCACTCCCTCGCTCCCAATTTCTCTCCCTCACATCTCTCTATCTCTTATCATCTCTCCCTTTCTCATCCACAACCACCGGCCTCATCACCGTCCAACTCGACTTGCCATGACCTCCCCATCCCGGCGAAACCCCCAGGCGCCACACCATCTCCTCCATCAATCTATACTACCTCCTCCTCCTTCAATTTTAACTCCTCCTTCAATCTATCACCAGCACCTTCTCTCAAATCCCTCCACCTCCTCTCCATCTTCATCACCCACATCAACAACATCATCAACTACATCTCCATCTCCATCATCCTCACCACCTCCATCCACTCCACCAAGATCATCACCATTATCACCTTTACCTCTACCATCTTTAAGGCTCTACCTCTCCTTCCTCCTCCCCCTTTCCTCCCCGGGCTTGTTTTTCATTGATTGCAAAGGGGAAAACTTACAAAAAAGAAAAGGGTCGAGGAGCTAAATTATAAGTAACACAAAAGATTACAAGTAGATCTCCTCGGAGATTCTGGAGAAGTGTGCCGGTAGGAGTCTGGTCAGCGCGGGACCACTTTGTCCCTTTGACGATGCGAGCGATGAGATTCCCTTCTCGCCTGGTTCGGGGAATCGGAGAACAGAAGGTTGGTAGAACCCTCTTGTTACTTCTCAAAACCGCCTTCGCTTAGGAATTCCTTCTCGCCTGGTTCCGGAGATTCCTTGAGAGGAAGGAAGGGATTAGGGTATCAGCATCCTGATTAGAGAAGCAGTTCTCTAAAGTCTCTGAATTATTGGAAGCAAGAGAATAGATCTCTGTTTAGCCTCTCTATCTGTGCGCACGGTCGTCTGTACGTCCTTGCGTGTGCGTCTCTTCTTCTGGATATTCCTCTCCTTGTGCCTTTGGTGGGCTATTTATAGGGAGAGCAGGGTATAATTGTCCCTTGAAAATCTGAAAACAGATTGAATCAAATCTATTCAAATCTGGAAAGTAGCCTTGCTGCGAGGCTAGAATCAGCTTCTGCGAAGCTAGAAGTAGCAGGTTGCGTTGATCCTCCTGATCTGTTTTGATTCTTTCCATATAATTGGAAGATTTCCCCTGATCCTCTTACTCGTTTTAGGAGAGTGAAGAGATTATGGCAATCAACTGCCAAATTTGATCTCAGATTTGGTCTTGATTAGATTTGGTCTTGATCTTGAATTGATTTGATCTCATCTGGAGATTAATTGGTCAAAGGTTGACCATAATGGACCCGCAGAGGAGCTGCCGCGTCGAGCTCGCAGCTGAGCTGGGAGAAGCATCTGGCGAAGTCAAAAGAAAGCTCTTCAGCAGAGCTAGATAACATCTGTGGCGAAGCTACCGAACATCCTTCTGCGCGATTGCGTATGGCTTCGATCGAAGCTAACTCTCTGCGGAGTTAACTTGAGCACTTCAGGGGAATCTATAAGTTTGCTTCCTGATGGAGCTTTGAACGGCTCCAAGGCGAAGTTGGGCGATCTTAGCCTCTCAGGCGAGGCTATCCCTTTTGGCTCATGTGATGCTAAGTGCTAGCATCTTAGATCTGCTGAGGTCTGTTTAGAGACAATCCGGGCTCACTGTCTGCTTCACTGGATTAGTAGAGTCCAAGTTGCTTCTTTGTCCCTCGGGGATGGGTGAAAACTGGTTGCCAGCTTATCTGTTACTTGTCTTTTGTAAATGTCAACAAGTACAGAACCGGTCGTCAGCTTGTCTGTCACTTGTCTTTTGTAAATGTCAACAAGTTTAGACATTGTTCAGGCCAGTCAGAATCTTGTCTTTTTTAAAGTGCCAACAGGGCTAGGCTGCCCTCCTTGGCTGGCGGCGCCCTCCTGGCCCACCTGGCCGTGAGCCACAGCCAGATTTGGTCGTGGGCTCCCCTGTCTTTCTCTCTTTTTTCCTCTCTCTCTCCCCCCTCTCTCCTGTACTCTCTCTCTCTTGCAGTCTCTCTCTCCTCTCTCTTACTCTCTCTAAAGATATATATATATTTTAAAATATTGGTGGCACGCGCTTGTGTTCTTGGGATTCTAGATTTATGGTGATTTTCTGAAGATTTATAGGCGACTGTTCTTGCCTCTTTTATTGGGTCTCCCCGCTTAGACGGGTTGAGATGTATTTTTAGGGATTTATGTATTTATTACACTGCGTTGTAAATTGTATTTTGTTTTGTACTGTGCATTTGTATTTGTATGTGGCCGCGTGTCTAGGACTGTACTTGTATTATGCCTGCGACGGATGCTTATAGTAGGGTAGTTTATGTTCTGTACATATGCTATGCCTGTGATATTGTCTATTACTGCTTTATTATATGCGTGTGTTCAACACTAACACTCCAGCAGGGACTATACCCAGCATTCGGACTGCCTTCAGCCTCCGGGCTTTCTATACCCAACCTTCAGGTTGTGTTTAGCCTTTGGATTCTCGTGCTCCGCCTGGTAGACGAGTCTAGCGCATAACGCTTTCCTGCTAACTCCGTTCGAGTGTAGTTACACCATAAGCGATAGTTGTACGTTATCGTAGAATTGTCATGAGCGGTAACTACACCGAGCGTATGGCCTCTAGTGCTGTACGCTAGCCTCGCTCCAGCTTGTCTAGCTTTGCTTGTTTGATCGCTAGCCATTATTACCTATCATGTTCTGTTATCATGTTTGTCTGCTTTTTTGGTACTAACACCTACTGCAAGTACTTCTATCTTTGGGCTCTCGCCCACTTTCTTGAAAGAGGAGTGCGCTTAGACCCTTTGGGTCTCTCAACTCCACCTGATGGGCGTGCTTAACACTCATTGATTTACCACTAGATTCACTTAGGCAGATCTCTACCGGGTTTTAGACTCGTATTTTAAATCGAGTCATCCCAGTAGCCCCGCCAAGCGCTTTAATGATTAAACACTGTTTGCTTGACATGCCTTTTAGCTCTGCTTGATTGTGCTTGACTATCATACTCTATATATTCTTTTGCTGGTTGTGAAGAGTTTGAAATGTTTAATTATATGTTTTTTGGTATCATGTCACCTGACCTGTTAATCACCCGACAACTAATATCTGACTCTTGACTTGTTATCGGTATCACATCTAATGTACCTAAATCAAGAGAGATGGCGAGTGAGCTAAATGCCACATAGAGCAAAGTGTCACACCACACACGTGGTAGGAGCCACCTCTAAGTATCCACATCGCGTCCTCTTTGCACCTATTATTCCGAATGCATATGGTATGGAGCTAAGTGCCACACGGAGCAAAGTGTCACACCACATACGTGATGGGGGCCACCTCTTGGTATTTCATGGGGGCCACCTCTAGATATCTACTACCACATCCATGGTTTTCTTGCCCTCCTCATCTAGCACCTGACATGTAACATTAATAATATTAGAAACGTAGGATATTTGGTCTCTCTTTCATTCAGGCACTGGTACTCACATATCAGACCCAAATGAGTTCTGCGGGAGTACATATACTAGTACGGACTACTAGTCGTGTGAGACACTGGTAAGGAGACGGTACTGATGTTTATTATTGGATAACCTAAATTGTAAGACATTAACTTACTCCTGCACATGACTTGCCCTGTTATTATAATCTAACAATTCAGTTGTATAACTTGAGCTAGACATTCTGTTTTTATAAATATGATTCTAGGTTGCTACATGGGATTTCCTGACCTCTTATTTACTGATTGTACTGGCATGCTTGTGACTCAACACATGACCCTGCATCAGATATGACTTAATTTTCAACAGTAATAAAATCAGAAGCGGGAGTTATTAAATCACTTCCTCATCAGAATAATGGTGTCCGTATATCAGAGTTCAAATGGGTTCTACCGGAGTGCAGACCCGGTGTGAACTGCCAGTGATATGGGACACTGGAGGCGACACTAATTGTTTTCATTATACAATTAAGTAATCCTATCCATCACCTGTATAGGATCTCTGTGATACAATAATTACTCCTGACATTCATGTTCTGCTATGCTGAGGGCAACTCAGGTTATATGAACTCAGATGATGGTGGCGTAGGGTATATGGTATATATAGAGAGGGTTTTCTTGTTTGGATTATCCCCTCGATGTATCAATCTCATAAATCCAAAGTCTAACCTTGTATAACTAGTTTTGTCCACATTTGTATTTGATACATGATGTCTCACTGCATACTCTTGCATGCTTGTATTCATGATGTGGTTCGAATGGAAAGTGCACCAATCTTTAACAAGTAATATAGAGTGAAATAGAGTTTCGTCTCACGAGGATGGTTGTTTGAAGTATCAACTAATCTTTCCTAATTTTATTTGAATAATCAATTGAGTTGAAAGAAGTTATGAATAAACTAATTCTAAAATGGGTTGATTTTTATATGAAAACAAATAGGGTAATGATTTCGGTAATTGTAATCAGATAAAATATTATGCTTGTGCTAATTCATCTTACAATCGAAATTCCCTAACCTAATTAGTATTTTCTTTCGAATAATATCAATTCTATCTTCTAAGTCTAGAATTTACAATCTCTCGGTCTAGTACATTTCTAGTTAAAAGATGCATTAAGTGTGATGGATATTCCTACATGAATGCACAACTTTTACGTCTCAACGTCTCGAGTTATGGTTGTTAATCCTAGAAGTTTTTGCTAAGTTGTCTCCTTTTGAACTCTAACCTAGCCTTCTGATTTAATTGTGCGCACCAATTATAACATAAAGGATAAGATTAACAATTTAGCATGCAAAAAAAATCAAACTTTATAAAGCACATAGTAAAATTTGTACAAAACACAATATCATATCATTAATAAAATTCTTACATCATGCCCTAGCTATGAAAAATTAGTTCATAGCTAAGAAAATATAACACATTATAATATTAGATTAGATCATGAAATAAAAACAAATAAAGAGAAAGGTAAGAGAGCACCAACAAGATGAAGCTTTTATGAAGAATTTCTCGCTGAAAGTGCTCTGAGATTTAATAGCTAAAGCATAATTTTATTTGATTTTCGCTTAAAATAAAAGAGAGATAAAAACTATATATGATACAAGAGGCTTGGCGGCGTTTATATAGAATAGAGAGCAGTAGAACTTTGAATACAAAAACCTAAGTTTTCAAAATTATACGAATTACTGAAAAAATTCTATCCACAATCACAGCCATAGTTCGGCCAGTCCACAATCATAGCCATGGTTCGGCCAGCTGGCCGAAAATTCGGCTGACTGGTCAAACTTTTCAGCTGTATTGAAGCTCTACTTTTTGATTCATGTTGACTTTTGAGTTGGCATTCCCGTTAACTGGTCCATGGATGCTTGGCCAAAATATACGGTTGGGTGGCCGAACTCTTGGTCCATTTTTGTCCCAGATTTTTATGAAATTTCTTAATTTGTGTGCAGGCTCTATTGAGCTGTTCTAATTCTGCTTCTCTAGTTCTGCATCTCTTTTGTTCACTTGATATCATCGATTAGCCAATTTTCGCTCTTTTCTTCTAATTTGTTCTTGACCTAAAATCTACAAAATAACACTAATAAAATACCTATGTAGCATTAAATATGGCAAATAATAGGCGTAAAAAGTGATGTAAAATATGTATATAAAGCATACACATCACATCCCTTGCCTTCTTTTTGCTAGTCCTCAAGTAAAATACTAATCTAAAAAGAAAAAGAAAAACTAAAAATCCTAAAAATAAAATCCTAATCCACTTTCGTAGGACTCACGATTGCACTTAGCATGTGCAACAAGCCGCTAAACCCCGACGTTACTCTAGTGGACGAGTGTTATCTCATGAGGGTTTTCAATGAATTACACCTACAAAATTCGTTGAAAGAATTTAAAAGATGAGAAGAGATTAAGATAAAAGGATAATAAAAAATAAAGATAACCAAAAATAAAGAAAATAGAAAAAGAAAGACAAAAATAAACAAAGACAAAATATTTTAGAGTGGTAAGCATCACTAATGTATAAGTTCTCTAGTTACCATAAACTCTCATTATCAAGTTCAATCTCTTATCAAGAATACTATCATCTACTTTGTAGAGATTTTCAAATCTTAGCCTGTATTACCATCCCTCCTAAGTTTTCTGATCCTATGCATCTTCATGAATGTGCAATCTCTTATCAAGAATACTATCATCTACTTTGTAGAGATTTTCAAATCTTAGCCTGTATTACCATCCTTCCTAAGTTTTCTGATCCTATGCATCTTCGTGAATGTGTATATCTCTTAACTTGGGATTTTGATTCAAACTTATATACTTAATATATATATATATATATATATATATATATATATATATATATATATATATATATATATATATATATATATATATATATATATATATATATATATATTATTTCATAGAAGTTTTGAAGTGTTACCACTTCGTTGCCCTTTAAGCACTTCTTTGTTTTTTAATATATATAACTAATCTAATTCTCTTTCGTGTAAATATCAAGGCTTCTTGAGGCCAAGATACATAACTAATTGATCATTAGACTTGTTAACATATATATATATATATATTATTTCTTACCTAACTATTTTTTCGCGTAAATACTAAAGCTTCATGAGGCCAAAGCATCTAGCTAATCAATAGTTAAAGTTCTTATTATTAATTAGTATTAAGTTATCCTTATCATCTCAAGTTTAAAGTATTGTGTAAGTGTAGATACGATACATATTCACATAGACAAATTCTAGATGACAATGATATGTTAAAAATTTTCATCTCTATTTAAAGACTTTAAAATTCAATCAAATTGATATTCCTTATCCAATTCAAGTTATATGATTACTAAATCCCATACAACTAGGTCAACTTACCACAAAACTTTTTTTTTTAAACTTTATCCTTTTCTTATTTTTATCTTCTTTATTTTATCCTCTTCAAAAATCTAAAAAATTTTCTTGGTCTTTTCTTGGCCAAGAGTTCGGCTAGCTGGCAGAAAATTCAGCTACCGGGTCGAATTTCTAGTCCTTTGATGCTCTGTCTTCTGGAGCTCGTGTTGTGGTGATTTTGCGGTTCATCTGGGAATATTGGATCAGTCTACAGATGGGGTACCTGACATACAGAAGACATAAGTTAGTACTAAAGAAAATTAAAAATAGAAAAATAATAAAAGAAGTTAGAAAACTTGGGTTGCCTCCCAATATGCGCTTTAAGTTATAGTTATTAGCTAGGCTTTCTGCTGCACGTTAAGGTGCCTCATCTAGGAGGAAGGAAATGTTGTGTTTGGTGAAGTCGCTTTCTTTGTATGGTTTGAGTCGTTGGCCGTTTACCTTGAACGTCCCCTTTATCGGGCTGTGAATTTCAATTACTCCATGTGGTATTACTTGAGTTACCTCAAAAGGACCTAGCTATCTCGAACGTAACTTGCCCGGAAATAGACGGAGACGAGAAATGAAGAGTAGTACTTTCTGTCCCTTTTTGAAGTCTCTCGCTATAATATGCTTGTCATGCCAATGTTTGGTCCGTTCCTTATAGATCCTTGAATTCTCATAAGCATTGTTGTGAAATTCTTTCATCTCATTAAGTTGCAACATCCTTTTCTTTCCCACCAATTGCATGGCAAAATTGAGTAATTGCATTGCCCAATAAGCCTTGTGTTCCAACTCAACTGGAAGGTGACATGTCTTATCATAGATCATTTGGTAGGGGACATCCCAATTGGTCTCTTAAACATAGTCCGATATGCCCACAAAGCATCATCGAGCTTCACTGACCAATCACGTCGTGACATGTTAAGTATTTTCTCCAAGATGCGCTTGAGTTCTCCGTTGGAAACATCCACTTGGCCACTTGTTTGTGGGTGGTATAGTATGGCCACATGGTGCTTTACTCCATACTTAAGCGAAAGGTCTTGAATTGGTGATTGCAAAAATGCTTCCCACCATCACTAATGATCGTCCTTGGTGTTCCAAACCGTGTAAAGATGTTTTTCTTTAAGAATTTTATCTCCGCAAGTGCATCATTAGAAGGTAAAGCAATAGCTTCTATCCATTTCGAAACATAATCAACTGCCACCAGAATGTACTAATTGGAGAACAAGGATGGAAAGGGGCCTATGAAATCTATACCCCATACATCAAACAGCTCAACTTCAAGGATATTATTGAGAGGCATCTTGTTACGTTTAGAAATATTTTCCATCCTTTGACATGCATCACATGCCTTAACATAAGCATAAGTATCCTTAAATAGCGTAGGCCAATAAAATCCCAATTGTAATACCTTTGCTGCTATCTTGGTTGCACCAAAATGACCTCCAACTTCTCTAGCATGGCAATGGTGCAAAATACTTTTCATCTCGTTCTCGGGCACACATCTTGGCACAATTTGATCCGCGTAGTATTTGTAAAGAAATGGATCATCCCACTGGTAGTATTTGACATAAGCTAGAAACTTTTTCTTGCCTTGGAACGAAAGATCAGGAGGAAAAATACAACATGCTAAGAAATTTGCAAAAGAAGCATACCACGGTGGTGAATTTGCAGTGATACTCAATATGTATTCATCAGGGAAAGTATAGTCAATGGAGATCTCGTTAGAGTCCTCCTCTTCTTGCTCAATGTGGAAAAGATGTTTTGCCATAAGATTCTCCACCCCCTTCTTGTCTCGAATTTTTAAATTAAACTCTTGGAGAAGCAAGACCCATCTTATCATCCTTGGTTTAACCTTTTTCTTTGCAAACAAATACTTGAGGGCAGAATGATCTATAAACACAACAACTTTGGATCCAATTAGATAAGAACAGAATTTATCAAAAGCAAATACTACCGCAAGCAATTCTTTCTCCGTTGTTGTGTAATTCTATTGTGCCTCATTTAACATCCTGCTTGCGTAGTACATTACTTGAAAGATCTTGTTCTGTCTCTGTCTCAGTACAACTCCTAGTGCGTAATCACTAGCATTGCACATTACTTCGAAAGGTAGACTCCAGTCTGGTGTCATTATGATTGGTGCAGTGATCAACTTCTTCTTCAATAACTCGAACGCCTGCAAATAATTAATGAATAAGTTAAATAGTGCACCTTTCATTAATGAGGTTTTGCAATTTTAGAGAAGTCCCTGATAAATCGTCGATAAAATCCTCCATGCCCTAGAAAGCTTCTCACGCCTCTGACATTTGTCGGAGGTGGTAGCTGATTAGTATCCAATATTGCATATTTTACATCATAACTCCCATGCATATTATAAATAAATATGTGATTTTTACTCCTCTTCTCTACATATTTGCAGGTACCCATTCTAATGGAGAGATATTCAAATAATCACTTAATTAACACTAATTAAGTGATTAATCAAGATTAAGGATAAAGCCAAATCTCAATCCAGATCCAGAGAGATCCTCGCAACAAACCAAGATTCTAACCATACCACGTGGCCAAACTAACTTGCAACAACCTGTACCAGAAAGATCTGGACCAACGGCCCAGATCTTGCCGCGTGGCGCGACTTGGGCGCGGCAATCTTAGGCCGTTATGGCCCCGGATTTTGTGGCAACAAACATCTCTCTGGAAGCTTCCCATTTCTCTTATAAATACCCTATGAAGACCTGCGAGCTGAAAGTGATCAGAGAAGAGAGAGAGATTAGTGAATAGATTGTAATTTTGTTAGGTTTTGTTTAGGATTTTTAGTTCTCTCTAGGATTTTCTCCTCCCTAGATTTCATTGCAAGAGAGATTTGTATGAGAGAGAGAGCTTGTATCAACAAGGAGTGACAACTTGGAGCTATACAAGGATTGATCCATTCTCTACATATCTACTTGAGCTTGATTCTAGTTTGTCTTCTTCACTTGCTTTTATTTTGCTTTGTTACTTGCTTTGTTAATTTCTAGCAATTCAATCATGCTTTGCTTTGCTTTTGTAATGTCTAGTAGCTAATTTCTTGTTCCATGTACTAGCTAACCACTACTCTTGCTAACTCCTAACTCATGGGTGATTGCTTTACTTCATCTTGCAATTTGTATGATCTTCTCTTCTCCGATGGTTTTGTTTCATTTCTTGGCAAGAATCTTGTTGTAATTCTCCATATGATTCATGTGTGCCTCATGTAGAGCCTAGTCTTTGAACTAGTGCCTTGATGGAACATGGAGATGGAGCACCAATATGCTAATTGATGTACAACTTCACTACTTCCATTAGTGAAAGTTGTATGTTCTTCATTTGCATCCCTTGAGTGTATCTCTTGTGATTCCATTAGTGAAAGTCTATCTTGTAGGCCGATGACCATCTATGGAGGCTACAAGACAAGTCCAAGAATGAATCCCCATCATCTTAGTGGGAAAGTAATTAGATCACAAGCAAGACAAATACATGCCGATGAATCAACATGAGGCACGCATCACTATCACGGAGTTTAGTTAGTTTAGCAAGGTAGTTAAGGTTAGCTAGTCATGGATTTCTTGCATTCAAAGTTTTCTTGATTTTACTTTCTTTTTAGTTGTTAGTTCAAATCCATCTCAATCTTGATTTCTCCCGATTTCCACCATGAACATAGCCACTAATTCTTTTATTTGTTTTTCTTTTGATTCTTTATTCTTGTAAACAAAGAAGAGTTCTCGTTTTATCTTCTCACGTGTATCGTAACGTTTCTACACTAGCTCTCCCTGAGATCTGACTCGGTATAGCCCTAGGCTATAGCGGAGACAAGAAAGGGTACATCAAATACATTTCTATACACATAATAAGTATGCCCTTTCCCGTCTAATCAAAAATTGGCGCCGTTGCCGGGGAGAGCGACGGTATTTTTAAAAGTGAGAAACTAAACGATTCTTCTTCTCTGTTGCAGGTGACAGGAGAAGAAAACAGGAAAATATCTACAGCAGAAACATATAAGTGGACCTGGGACTCTGCTCAAGAAAGCAGAGCCCAGGATCCCTCTGGAGTGCCGCGGATCCACAAGAATTGCCGTGGAAACGCGGCACAACAGAGTGCACTTCTAACCAAATTTTTGCAGGGGCTTCTGCTCTGCAAGATACTGCTGCCTATATACTTCATTTCCTGTATACTTCACTGTATTCCTGTTAATTATTTCAACAGTAAGAAATTGGTTGATAATTGCTAAAAAATTGTTAGACATCTTGCATTATAGGCACGTGTCTTTCAATTACTTTAAATTTACTGTTGAAGAGTGCGTGGGACAAGGTACATGATTCATTGCATATAGACTAAGACTCACTCTTTGTTTGATTTTTCTTACTTGGAGTGAACCTTGTTTGTTTCTATATCGTACACTTGCACAATTAATTCTAAGGGCAATTCCTGTAAATAACATAAGGTGGGGGAGGTCATTACCCCTTCCTTAGCCCGAAAATCATTTCCCCACGTACTCACAATCCCAAGCTTGTAAATAAAATTTGATAGACGTTGGCCCTAGGGACATCCGGACTCACTTAGGAGATTATCCTAAGGGGGAAAAGTGTTGGAAATTGACTTCTGTAAAATCGTGTCTAGGAAAGGGGTTAAGGGCCGAAAGCCCGAAGGTTGTTGGTTACTTAATTAAGGAACGTCTTCGGACGGAAAACCTCCCAACGACTTTACCCTTCCCTGGCTGATTTGCTTATAGTCAAGGTCTACACCAAACCTCCTGTGGACAGTCTATTTAGGAGTCACCTAGGACCAGAAACCCTAGACAAGCTTGGATTGATTTTTTCTTTTGTTGTTTGTTATTTTTCTTTTTTCGCTGGTGTGATCGGTGTACGTTGTTTGTGATTGTATATACGACAGTGGTTTTGTGATCCTAATTCTACACTTGCACATACACAACCACTTCACATCATGACCAACAACGTCTCACTTCAAGATCGATTCTATCCGATTCGCACCTCCATTCCTTCATGCATTCTTCTCCCCGAGCCTAATGGAAATCATTTTGAGCTGAAACCACAATTCATAAATACACTTCCCCACTTCCATGGTCTAGAGTCTGAGGACGCGTACCTCTTTATTCGTGAGTTTGAAGAGGTATGCCAAATGATGAGAATTTCCAACTTTCTGAGGATGCTGTTAGGTTACGGTTCATACCGTTTGCACTTAAGGATTTAGCTAAGAAATGGCTTTATAGTCTTCCTGTCAGTTCCATATCTTCATGGGATGATTTTGTTAAGGTCTTTCTTAAGAAATTCTATTCTATCCACAAAACAGCCCTCATGAGAAAAAACATAATGCAATTCAAGCAAGAACAAAATGAACCTTTCTGGAAATATCTTGAGCGTTTCAAAGACCTCTTAGCCCTATGTCCCCATCACGGCATAGAGAAATGGCGGCTATGCCAGATTATCTATGATGGATTAGATTACCAAACGAAAACACTTTTAGAATCCATGTGCCAAGGGGAATTTCTGAAGAAAGATGAACATCAGGGGTGGGATCTCTTTGAAACCCTAGCTGAGAAAACCATTCAGTGGGAGTCATGCCCTGATAACCGACTCCCACCACTTCCAAACTGGTACACAATCCAAAGAATCCTCTCTAGCTTCAGAAACCAAGATCACACAATTAATGAAGAGGATAGAGTTGCTTGAGTCAATAGGGAATTCTGTGGTCAACCAGGTCAACCCATTGCCTTTGATTAAACCAGGTTGCACCAAATGTCAAGACCTTAGCCATGTTGTTGAGGAGTGTCCATTGTATCAGCTCCCATTTCAGGAGAACATGAATGCAGCATTTACCAGACCCCCATACTCCAATACTTACAATTCAGGATGGCAGAACCATCCAAATTTTCCATGGAGTCAGTCTGGTACTGAGCATCATATGCCACCACTTCCACATCCATACAATGCTCAGTTTCATTCATCCAGTTTTGATAAAAATTCACTGTATGTTCATCCATCTCAAAGTCCACCACAGTCATATCAGTCATATCAGGACCCACCACCATATTACCAATCACAATTCCAATCTCCATATCCTCAACATCCACCCCAAAATAATTCTGAAATATCTGAGTTGAAACAAATGATAGAAACCTTAACAAAGAACCAGCAACAGGAGTTGAATGAAATGAAGGTCCAGATCAAGCAATTGGCTGAGAATCAAAAAGGACTGTTCTTAAGCCAGCCATTGCTAAATCCCAAAGTTGAAAATTCAGGACCCAGTCACTGTCATGCCATTCATACCCTGAGATCTGGTAAACAAGTTGACAATAAGGTTTCTAGTCCACAATCTCATCCAATACCAAAGCAAACTCCTCATGTCCCAATGTCACCAACTTTTGACAAACCATCCTCTAGTTCAGAGCCATCCACTTCCAAGGCTAAGGGTGAAGAAAAGGTAGATGAGCATACATACAAGCCTATAGTTCCATATCCAAATAGGCTGAGAAATAACAAGTCAAATGCTCACATGGAGAAAATAAAAGAAACATTCAATAAGGTCCAAATCAATGTCCCTCTTCTTGATGCCATTCAACAAGTGCCTTCATATGCCAAATTTTTGAAGGAAATGTGCACCAAGAAGAGGAAGACCCAAGTCCCTAAAAAAGTCTTCCTTGCATCATCCATTAATGAGTTGCTCACTGGTCCAATTCCTGTTAAGTACAAAGACCCAGGGAGCCCCACCATTTCATGCATCATAGGACAGACTACCATCAATAGGGCACTTCTTGATTTGGGGGCCAGTATCAATCTCCTGCCTTTCTCTGTGTACCAACAATTGGGGTTAGGTGATCTTCTCCCGACCCAAATGACCATCCAATTGGCTGATCGCTCTGTTACTAAACCCAAGGGGTAATTCAAGATGTCCTGGTCAAAGTTGGAGAATTCTTTTATCCAGTTGACTTTGTTGTCCTTGAAACAAAACCAGTGTCAAATTCCAATCAAAGGGCACAAATTCCTGTCATTCTGGGTCGACCATTCCTGGCTACTGCAAATGCAATCATTAATTGCCGGAATGGATCAATGAGGTTGACTTTTGGTAACATGACACATGAACACAATGTCTTCCACACACAGCCTCACAAAACAAAAGATCAAACATTTGAGGTTAATTTCATTAGTAACAATTGTGAGGAGGAAGGTGAAGATCCAAAAGATGAGTCACAACTTTGTGATTCTCTTATCCGAGTACCCTTTCAAAAGGGGAAAGTTGATTTGGATATCTTCACTTTCAATGAGCCAACTGAGACTGTATTTGAACCTCCAATTGATATATCATTTGAAGACTTGTTTGCTGATGAGATCATGTGCTTAGATGAGTCAACTCGGGGTAAATTAGTTAATTGTCCACTTCCGGATGTTGACTTGAGCTTTGAAGAATTATATGGAGAGGAGTTAAAATTTCTAAACACTGGAAGTGATGAGATTCTGAGTGAGAGTGGTGATAAGGACTTTGTGTGTGAACGATGTGGTGGAAAGAGTATGAATGAAAATAACAACAAATTGAAACTGGAATCACCTAGGGTAAGAACAATTCAGACCGTTTCCCAATGGAGTTCAAGAAAGAGAACACATTGGAACGATGGGAAACGGGCCAGAGGGAAGCGACCAAAAACCCAGGTGAGAGTTACATTTGTATATTCCTTGTAAATAATTTTTCCTACCGCTTACCTATTTCATGCATACATTTACCATAATGCATTGAGGACAATGCATGAAATAAGTGTGGGGGAGGGTTTACTAACATAGGATTTTCTTTTCTTTATAGGATTTTTATTTTTTAGGACTTTTATTTTTCTTTTTAGGTCTTTTATTTTTAGATTTTATCTTTTTTCTATTTTTAGATTTTATCTTTTTTCTAGATTTTCCATTTTCTTTTTAGATTTTGCTTTTCTAGATTTTTAGATTTTTAGATTTTTATTTTTTAGGACTTTTATTTTTCTTTTTAGGTCTTTTATTTTTAGATTTTATCTTTTTTCTATTTTTAGATTTTATCTTTTTTCTAGATTTTCCATTTTCTTTTTAGATTTTGCTTTTCTTTTAGAAAAATATAAATAAAAAAAAAATAAAAAAAAATAAAAACTTTTTGAAATAAGAAGATAAAGTTTTGATTTATTTTTAAGAAATTAAGATGTATCTTAGAGATTAAGAAAGCCTTAATTATGACATCTTAAACCTAGTTGAAGTAATAGATCTTGTTTGAAATTATAGGCTAAGTAAGTAAAATTGAGGAGATATTTTTATCTTGAATTTTTTGCCTTAGATAAACATGCACTTTACACTTACACATTTCTTGGGATGGAAACAAAGACCAAAAATGCCATATATATAAAATAAAAAAATAAAAAGAAAAATATATATATAAATAAAAGATCACCTATTAAGCTGGGAAATTGTGCCTCAAGAAGCATGATGACTCACGCCTAACAGTGATCTCACCTATTAAGCTGGGTAATTGTGCCTCAAGAAGCATGGTTATTCACGCCTAACGGTGATTATAAATAATCCCCTTTAGTCTTGTGGCCTTTTCTACTCGAGACCTTAAACCCGAGGGATGTTTTCTCATCTGGTGCCCTAAGACCGTCTGGTTTGGGAGTCATCGGTTAAAGGCTCGCTACAAGGGTAGACTAGAAAGCCTAGACTAAGGGAAGATTAAATAAAAAAAAAGAAAAGAAAAAAAAATATATATATATATAAACAAATAAATGGCTTTATGGTTGGAGTTGAAATCCCAGAAATTTTCACAGAGCACGGTGTGCATATTATCTAGGTTTTATGAAGGATAAAATATTCAATCCAATTTTGAACTCTTACCTTAATTGAAAACAAGATCTTGCATGGATACTAAGTTTAAGGAAGAATGATTATAGGTGGACTTATGACCTAGGATCACTTATATTTTTGCAAAAATAGTTCGTAAACATGTCTCTTATTCAAAATGCGTTTTTCAAAACACTAACATTTGTCTTCTTTCTTTATGGATTTTGTGGGTGTAATCCGCTGAAAACCCTCAGGAGACAACACTCCTCCTCTAGGGTAACCTAGAGGTTTAACGGCTTGTTGCACATGCTCAGTGCAATCGCGTCACCTGCGAAAGTGGTGTAATAAACTTGTAGCTTAGATTTTATTTTCTTTTTCTTTGTTTTTGCTCGGGACGAGCAAACGAATAAGTGTGGGGGTGTGATTAGTATCCAATATTGCATATTTTACATCATAACTCCCATGCATATTATAAATAAATATGTGATTTTTACTCCTCTTCTCTACATATTTGCAGGTACCCATTCTAATGGAGAGATATTCAAATAATCACTTAATTAACACTAATTAAGTGATTAATCAAGATTAAGGATAAAGCCAAATCTCAATCCAGATCCAGAGAGATCCTCGCAACAAACCAAGATTCTAACCATACCACGTGGCCAAACTAACTTGCAACAACCTGTACCAGAAAGATCTGGACCAACGGCCCAGATCTTGCCGCGTGGCGCGACTTGGGCGCGGCAATCTTAGGCCGTTATGGCCCCGGATTTTGTGGCAACAAACATCTCTCTGGAAGCTTCCCATTTCTCCTATAAATACCCTATGAAGACCTGCGAGCTGAAAGTGATCAGAGAAGAGAGAGAGATTAGTGAATAGATTGTAATTTTGTTAGGTTTTGTTTAGGATTTTTAGTTCTCTCTAGGATTTTCTCCTCCCTAGATTTTATTGCAAGAGAGATTTGTATGAGAGAGAGAGCTTGTATCAACAAGGAGTGACAACTTGGAGCTATACAAGGATTGATCCATTCTCTACATATCTACTTGAGCTTGATTCTAGTTTGTCTTCTTCACTTGCTTTTATTTTGCTTTGTTACTTGCTTTGTTAATTTCTAGCAATTCAATCATGCTTTGCTTTGCTTTTGTAATGTCTAGTAGCTAATTTCTTGTTCCATGTACTAGCTAACCACTACTCTTGCTAACTCCTAACTCATGGTGATTGCTTTACTTCATCTTGCAATTTGTATGATCTTCTCTTCTCCGATGGGTTTTGTTTCATTTCTTGGCAAGAATCTTGTTGTAATTCTCCATATGATTCATGTGTGCCTCATGTAGAGCCTAGTCTTTGAACTAGTGCCTTGATGGAACATGGAGATGGAGCACCAATATGCTAATTGATGTACAACTTCACTACTTCCATTAGTGAAAGTTGTATGTTCTTCATTTGCATCCCTTGAGTGTATCTCTTGTGATTCCATTAGTGAAAGTCTATCTTGTAGGCCGATGACCATCTATGGAGGCTACAAGACAAGTCCAAGAATGAATCCCCATCATCTTAGTGGGAAAGTAATTAGATCACAAGCAAGACAAATACATGCCGATGAATCAACATGAGGCACGCATCACTATCACGGAGTTTAGTTAGTTTAGCAAGGTAGTTAAGGTTAGCTAGTCATGGATTTCTTGCATTCAAAGTTTTCTTGATTTTACTTTCTTTTTAGTTGTTAGTTCAAATCCATCTCAATCTTGATTTCTCCCGATTTCCACCATGAACATAGCCACTAATTCTTTTATTTGTTTTTCTTTTGATTCTTTATTCTTGTAAACAAAGAAGAGTTCTCGTTTTATCTTCTCACGTGTATCGTAACGTTTCTACACTAGCTCTCCCTGAGATCCGACTCGGTATAGCCCTAGGCTATAGCGGAGACAAGAAAGGGTACATCAAATACATTTCTATACACATAATAAGTATGCCCTTTCCCGTCTAATCAGTAGCTTTTCAATGTTTTAATCTTTGCACGGTCCACCTCAATTCTTTTTTTCAATATACGATGTCCAAGCACAATTCTTCCTTCACCATGAAATGACATTTCTTCCAGTTGAGGACCAAATTTGTATATTCGCATCTCTGCAAAACTAAATTTAAATTATGTAGATATGCATCAAAATAAGGGCCAAAAACTGAAAAATCATCCATGAGTACTTCTATAATTTGCTCAACCGTGTCGTTAAAGATAGCCATCATGCACCTCTGAAATGTAGCTAGTGTATTGTATTGACCAAAAGGCATTCTCCTGTAAGAGAATGTACCATAAGGATATGTGAAAGTTGTCTTTTCTTGGTCTTCTGGTGCTATGACAATTTGATTATACCCTAAATACCCATCTAGAAAATAAGAATATGCATGGCCCTCAAGTCTCTCTAACATTTGATCAATGAAAGGCAATGGGAAATGATCCTCACGGGTTGCAATATTAAGTTTCCTATAGTCCAAACACACTCTCCACCCTGTGATTGTCCTAGTTGGCATTAGTTCATTATTATCATTTTTAACCATTATGATGCCTCCTTTCTTGAGAACAACTTGAACTGCACTGACCCAATTACTATAAGAAATAGGATAGATTATACCTGCATCAAGAAGTTTCAACACTTCTTTTCTTACCACTTCCTTCATTGCTGGGTTCAAACGGCGTTGAGACTGAATCAAAGGTTTATAGTTCTCCTCCATCAAGATCATGTGCATGCAAACGAAGAGGCTTATACCTTTTATATCAGAATTGTCCACCCCAATTACTATTTTGTGATCTCATAGCATCTGTAAGAGTTTCTCTTCCTTATCACCTGTCAGAAAAGAAGAAATAATTACTCTGGTAGTGTAGAATGCTCACATAAAAATGCATACCTTAGATGTTGTGGTAACTCCTTGAACTCTAATTTTGATGCCTCCAGAATGGATGGTGAAGCTGGTGAAGTACTTGCTCTAAGTTCTTCAATCTGTTGTCTCCCATACTTAGGTATTGATGTTGTTGTCTCCAAGTAGTTTGGACACTTCCTTCTTTCAAAATCATCCTCAGTGATGGATGCTGAATGGATAAGTTATCCCTCAAGTGGTAATGCTGGGATCTCATTCTCAAACACTTCAGTCGTCACCTTCTCAATTATGTTAATATAATGACATTCATCGTGGTTCGAGGGATATTTTCATCGCCTTAAAGACATTGAATGTGACTTCTTCATCCTGCACACGAAGAGTTTATTTTCCTGATGAACATCTATTAATGTATTACCAGGTGCAAGAAATGGACATCCCAAATGAGAGGTACTTCCCTATCCTCCTCCATGTCAAGTACAATAAAGTCTGCAGAGAAGTAGAGCTTTTTCACCTTTACTAGCACATCTTCTATTACTCCTCTTGGGTATTTGATGGACATGTCCACCAACTGAAGTGATATGCTAGTTGGCTTTGGTTCTCCTAACCTCAGGATCCTGAACACAGAAAGAGGCATCAAATTAATACTAGCAACAAATTTGCATAAGGCTTTTTTAAAATAAGAATTTCTTATAGTGTAAGGTATAGTGAAACTCTCTGAATCCTTAAGCTTTAGAGGAAGCTTGTTTAGCAGAATAGCACTGCATTCTCATTTAACATTACGGTTTCATAATCCTCAAATTTTCTCTTATTTCTTAGGATCTCCTTCATGAACTTTGCGTATTTGGGCATCTGTGCTAGGCCTCTACAAAAGGAATGTTAATATGCAGTTTTTTTTAATATATTCAGAAATTGAACAAAGTGCTTATATGAAGTCTTTTACTTGTGTTTTTGGGGGAATGAAAGTGGAAGAATATATGGCTTGATAACTGACTTCTCTGTAGGATCCTGCAGAGCTTAAAATATTCCATAGTTCAAATACCTGCCGAGATTTCGGCTGGGTGGCTGATCGCCAAAAAGCATGCACAAGAATAAGTAAAAGAGTGCTGGTAAATATTACTGAAATCACACCTAGAGGGGGGTGAATAGGTGTAATGCTAATCAATGCACAAATTAAAAATGAGATGATGCAACGATCACTCAAAGCAAGATTAGAAGTCGTATACACCGTGAAGGGCTCTGAACTTCTTCCTCGTGATTCCTCTAAATAAGAGTTTGAGGTGCACAATGCAATCTTTTTATGGGAGTATAGATCGACAATATAAGAATGAATGAATAGAAAGTAAAAGGCACAAGTAAACCAATCGCAAACTCAGAGATTTGTTTCAAGGTTCGAGCACCCAGCTCTACGTCCCCGCCTTCACCTAGAAGGATTTCTGATCCACTAGAATTTTCACAAAGGATTACAATTAGTAGGGAGTACCCAACTCCTCAATTATACTCCTCTAGTCCAGAGGCAGTGTAGCCACATGTACAATAATCACTTGGTGATCATAAGACCACAAACTCTCTTTTGAAAACTTTTCTTTATAAAACCCTAGAGAATAATATGTAGGATTGAAGCTCAAGGTTTGTAAGTGAAAAATAAAACAAAGTGAAGAGAGATATTTGATAAAATTTTCAAAAACAAAAATAGTTCAAATTGCTTGATATTTGAGTTGAAATTTTTATCACATGTTTATATATCAATGCAAAATGATAAAACTATTTTTGTGTATTTTTAGAAGATTTATGAGATTTATTAGAAATATTTTTAACCCCAATTTTTGACCCAGAACAGTGGCTGACAGGCCAGGTCGGTCGACCGCACGGTCGACCGAACCAAGGGCCGGTCGACCGAGCGGTCAACCAACGTGCACAGCCTTGTGCACGTCTGGCAGACACATG
This sequence comes from Agave tequilana, assembly GCA_038442645.1. Taxonomy (NCBI): domain Eukaryota; kingdom Viridiplantae; phylum Streptophyta; class Magnoliopsida; order Asparagales; family Asparagaceae; genus Agave; species Agave tequilana. The sequence goes on from JAVJIF010018273.1 coordinate 71,958, forward strand.
GGCCTGTCGATCGGTCAGTCGACTGGACCAGAGAGCAGTGCTCTCTATTTTGGGCGGTCGACCGGGTTCCTCCAACGGTCATACTTATGACCGTTGGCGTCGACCGGGCGGTCGACCGCAAGCCTATCAAGCTGACAGATCAGCCTAACGGCTAGTTTTGTATTGGGCTATATATACCCCATTTCTTGGGGTTTTGGATAAGATTTTTAAGAGCAAAAATTTCCCTATTCTCTGGTTTTAAAAACAAGTTTTCAAAAGTGTTTAAGTGCCAAAAAGATCTATCTTATTTGTTTTTTTAAGTGTTTTGTTATTTCAAAGAAAATAGGTTTTGGAAATTTGTTTCTTGGTCTAAATTTCTATATTCATTCGGTATTTTTCCCAAGAGATTTTCTTTGATCAAAACACTTGTTTTCCACACTTGAGCCTTATCTTCTATCCTATTCTATAGGATCTTTTATTTGTGGGAAAAGAGATTGTGTTTGTGGTCTTTTTGGATCACTTGTTGTAAACCCTTATTCTTGTTGGGTTGCTCCCTCTTTGGTAGAGGTTGAGATTGTTGGTTTGCTCCCTCTAGTGAGAGGTGGAGTTTGGTTGTTGGCTACGGGCCTTATCCCTCTTCGGTAGAGGTGGATTGTGGTTGTATTGCCTCGGTGGCATTGTACGGTTGAGAAAGGAGTTCGGTACTCCTAGTGGATTAGAAATCCTTCTCGGTGAAGGCGGGGACGTAGAGCTAGGGGCTCGAACCTCGAAATATATCTTTGTATTTGCATTTGATCCATTGCCTCTCAACTCTCTCTTTTTACTTTTGTACATTGCATCATTCATATTGCCATATCTTATTTGCTTGCATTTGTGCCTTGCATTTTTCATATTGCTATATCATTTATATGCTTGGTTTGATTGTGTGTGCCTCACTTGTTCTTAACCACAAGAGCTTCATATAGCACCTCAACCCTTATCTAGGGGAATCAAGAGGAGTTAGTCCAGAGCCCTTCACGGGGAATTCGGCTACACTTGTTGGTTGTACTAAGTGTGTTGCAATTTATTTTTAACTTCCGCATTTAGTTTATAGATTAGCATTATCACCTATTCACCCCCTCTAGGTGATTTCAATATTTTCTTGGGTCCTAATACGTTAGTGTTTCGAACCCAAACATGATTATTCATACTATTTATATGATCATAACAAAATTTGGCTAAATGACCATTCCGGTCACAATAAGTACATTAATAAATTCTTCCATATTTAAAAGCATAATGAGCATGTGGTTTATGAACATGTGATTTGTGAACATGTAGTGTTTTAGCATGATTGACATATGATTTGTTGGCATGATGAACATGTGGAGTTTTAGCATGTGATGGTTTATCATGTTTAGTATGTGATGGTTTATGCATATGTTTCTTTAAAAACATTTCTTCTAGTTTAGTATTGTTAAATGCACATTCTTTTAAAATATTTTTCAAATCATTTATTTTAGTTTTTAACATAGAAATCTCATTTTCATCAATTTTATGATATTTAATTTTGCATGCAACTCTATAGGCATCAAAATCTTTTTGTGTTGAAATAATAGAGGAAGATAATTTATCTTATTCTTTTGTAAAAATAGCAATTTTGGTTGTTAGGCATTTCATTTTCTTTTTTCAATCTTAAACAATCCTTCTTCTTAGAATCATAATTTTCTGAAAGTTCAATGAAGCTTGTAATAACTCTTCTTTGCTTATTTCAATATCATCATAAGATGGTTCGGAAGTTACCTTAGGTGTGTTTGCCATGAAACACATGTTAGCCGTGTCAACTTCATCTTCGGATTCACTTTCCGAATCCCAAGTGGCTTTGAACGCCTTCTTTACAAATGGCTTCTTTTGTTTCATGGAGGAAGATATCTTGTTTTTGAAATCTGGACATTCGGCCATGATGTGTCCAGGTTTCTGACAGTTGTAGCATGTGATCTTCTTCTCCTCCTTCCCTTCCCATCGCCTTCTATGGTTGAGCATTTTATTGTGGTACATTCTTTTTACATTTCTCACAATAAGAGATAGCTCTTCATCTTCTTATTCATCTTTTTCATCATCGAAGATGGTGGAGGTAGACTTGAAAGCAATAGACTTTTTCTTTTGAGGCGTCGTTTCTTCTCTAGTCTTTTTCTCCATCTCATAAGTCTTGAGGTTACCAATAAGACTGATGAGCTCCATTTCGTTTTTGTCGTTCATTCCTTTAAGATGGTAGCTTTGATTTCCCATGATGAAGGGAGTGCACGAATCACCTTACGTACCTTTTGATCATTATTGATTTCATCACTAGAGAAGCAAGAGCATTTGTGATTTTAGTAAACTTAGTAATCATATCATCAATAGATTCATTCTCTTGCATTCTAAAACTTTCATATTGGGAACGTAAGAAATCAATTTTAACTCTCTTGACTTGTGATGTTCCCTCATGAGTAACCAACAAGTGTTGCCAAATCTCATAGACGGATTTGCAATAGATAATCCGTGTTAAGTCATCCTCATTTAATGCTAAAAGCAAGGCATTTTGAGCCTTCGAATTTGCATCAACTTCCTTGGAGGTAAGATCGGACCAAGTTTCCTCCCCACCTACGGTGCGTTATAGGGCTTGGTCAAAGACTTAGCAACTCGGCTACCTAGAGATTGCAAAAATATATTCATCTTAACTTTCCATATAGGAAAGTTGAGGCCATCAAATTTCGGTAGGGTCTTAATGTTATCGGCCATCTTTACTAGTGGATGAATGAAGATACGAAAATAGTGATTAGCAACTTATAGGATCTCTCTAAGGATGTAAAGCCAAAAACTAGAGTCCTAACTCTGATACCAATTGAAATCACACCTAGAGGGGGTAATACGTGTAATGCTAATCAATGCACAAATTAAAAATGAGATGATGCAACGATCACTCAAAGTAAGATTAGAAGCCATATACCCCGTGAAGGGATCTGAACTTCTTCCTCGTGATTTCTCTAAATAAGAGTTTGAGGTGCGGAATGCAATCTTGTTGTGAGAGTATAGATCGACAATATAAGAATGAATGAATAGAAAGTAAAAGGCACAAGTAAACCATTGACAAACACAGAGATTTGTTTCGAAGTTCGAGCACCAAGCTCTACGTCCCCACCTTCACCCAAAAGGATTTTCGATCCACTAGAAATTTCACAAAGGATTACAATCACTAGGGAGTACCCAACTCCTCAATCACACTCCTCTAGTTCAGAGGTAGTGTAGCCACAAGTACAATAATCACTTGGCGATCAAAAGACCACAAACTCTCTTTTGAAAAAGTTTTCTTTACAAAACCCTAGAGAATAATATGTAGGATTGAAGCTCAGGTTTGTAAGTAAAAATAAAATAAAGTAGAAGAGAGATTGATTCAAAAACTTCAGAAATAAAACAGAGATTAGAACACAAAAACTGAGAGTAAAATACTTCTTTCAAGAATACTCAACTTTGAAATCTTTGCAATAGTTGTTGTAATTCACCTCAACCCCACCACCCCTATATATAGGATTTAGGTAGGGATTAAGGGAAACATCTATTTTGACTAAGCAGGTATATTTTGATCAAAATCTAGCCTAATCCACATTTTAAGATAAAACCACGTTTTAAAATAGATTTAAAAAAACTAGCCGATTTGGCCAGAAATGCAGAGCACGGTCGACCGGCCGATCGACCAGCTTTCAAATATTATGACCGTTGGCTGACTGTGGTCGACCACTCGGTCGTCGACCGGCCCAAACTGAGAGTTTGGGTCTATAGTCGGTCGACCGCCACGGTCAATCGGAGAATGTGCACACATGCACACCCCATAGGTCAGGACTGTGTTCGACTGCATGGTCGACCATTCTGACCTGTAACAGAGCCGGTCAACCGCCCGATCGACCGCAACAGGTCATAATTAGAAAACAGGTTAGAAATTTGATTTGAAGATATGTTATTTTCAAAGGAATTTTTATAAAGGCTTTGTAAAATACAATAAGCTAAGTATGCATATACTGAAATAGGACTTAAAATATTTTATCAAGAGTCAAAAAATCTTTTGAAAACACGTGCAATTTTGTGTGTGTAGGGTATTTAAGCTTCAATACTATATACTATTCTTTAACAAACTAATAACACAATGATCCACAGGTAGGCGTCTCTGAACAACGCTCTTATCCTATGAGTGAATCCTCTTGAGCCATCAACCTTGTAACATACTTGAGAACTCTTGAGCCATCAATACCTGTATCAACCTGAAATTTATTCTTGAACCTCTATTAGTACCAAATAGCTTTTATATGTTTTGTTATTATTAAAACGCATAAACTGGAGAGTGTAACGTTTGGGCCAACAGTTACTGCTTTAGCGATTCTACCGTAATAGCGAAGTGGATATACGTCGTATCCACAAGGAGGGAGAGTAATGAAAGCTTGAATGTGGCTTCTTTGTTCGTGGTAAAGATGTTCCTCGTCTCAAATAAAGAATTAAAAGAAAAAAAGTGTTAGTTCAAAAGCTGCTTAGATTGTCTTGAAGATTGAAAAAGTTTTTTTTATTTTTGCAAGGGTAAAAACGTATGACTAACTTTCTACTAATTGCTCCCACTAATCTCTAATTTCTTGAAGATGTAGCCTCACAATAGATTATAGGCAAGCATAACTTTTATGTATAAGAACTATTCATGTTGAAGACTGAATGAAAGTTCTTCCCTTTACTTAGCTTTACACGGCAAAACTTGAAGATTCCCTTATCAAGATCCAATTGAACGCAAGAATAAGAGAAGAAACAAGTGCACTATTGGTATCGACAAAGATTAATGGGGGTATCTCTAACTAACAAAAATAAGTAATGTTTACAATCTATAAATCATAAAAAATGATTAAGCATGAAATATGAGAGTGGTAATACTTGTAAGTAAGTTAGAGTTAGAACCCTCGTCTTAAGATGGTATAGCTCTTGTTTGTACAAGGCTTGTTTGATATATTGACTCATTTATCAATCAAGTTTTTAAAAATTAGTGGGTTAGTAGTTAGTTAGCCATGCAATGAAAAAGTTAGGTAGACATGAGCAAGAAAAATAAGAGAGAAGGAGTAAAGAAAAGAAGTTCTACACTAATGCAAGAAAGTAAAAGCAAGTAAAAACACCAAGTGATAGAAAGAAGAAGGAGAAGTATTACTTGTACAAGATTGTCACCTTCAAATACAACTTGTACACACTCTCTTTCTTTCACTCTAATGGCCAATCTATTACAAGAAACAAAGAGGAAAATAAGAAAACTAGAGAAAAGAAACTAGCATAACCCTTCTAATTTGGATCTCCCCTTCTCTGTAAATCCCAGGGGGTATTTATAGGTGCAGGAGGAAAGGAACAAAGGGGGACCAAACCTAGCCCAAAGTACTGGCTCAGAGAGCCAGTACTGTTGGCCACGTTTCTGCGGCTTCTCTGGCTCTACCAGGGCGTCGTCGCCTAACATGATTTGATGCTCTGTCCCCCTGTCAGTTGCATAGTCTGGTTTCTTGATATCTGAATCTGATTTTGATAGACTAGCTCTCCAAGGTCAATGGCTATATGTGTAGACTTATGTCACGTCCTGATTTTCAAAATACGGGAAAACGGAGCACGACGAGAGTCAGCGACGTATATACGCGAGGAGAGTATCCTACGTATACACGCTAAGACTAAAGTAACCTGAACAAGCTATGCAATAATCTATAAAGACACTAAAATCACTGCAATAATACATATAATGTCTAACACAATGCTAGCATATGAATAAGAATATGAAATGTGACTGGATACGATACAGAGAGAATTAAGAAAAAACATGAATAAAAGAGCAGAATATCGATAATCAGAGAAGAGAGACTCCAGCTCCTCAAGGTGCATGCGATCCTCTCCAATACCTGGTCAGTAATAAATAGCCCCAGATCTGGATATGCTGATCTAGAAAGTCAGAACTCCTAGTGAATGTGTAAGAGAAAAAGGAAAAGACATGTAAATGTAAATGTAAATGTGAGCAGACTTGAAACATATATACTGGAATAACCAAAAAAAACCTAAAACCAAAAAAAAACCTAAACATGAATAGAGGGTAACAAAGCAGTCAGTACAAACAAGATGTCCAATCGGTGTGTTGGCCCAGAGGCCTTCCACTCTAGTTTTGATGATGATTAACTCATGTAGTTATGTTTACTAATAATTGTAACCCCCTGATCCCTGGTGTACGTATTACCGTATCAGTACGCGATACGACGTACAAAATTGATTTGGCCTCTGTAGTAGTTGTTTTCCATTATATTCGCAAAGGGGAAAACTTACAATAAAAAGGTTGAGGAGCTAAATTACAAATATTCTTAAAAAGATTACAAGTAGATCTCCTCAGAGATTCTAAAGAAGTGTGCCGATAGGAGTCTGGTCAGCGCGCGACCACTTTATCCCTTTGACGATGCGAGAGATGAGATTCCCTTCTCGCCTGGTTCGGGGAATCAGAGAACAGAAGGTTGGTAGAACCCTCTTACTGCTTCTCAAAATCGCCTTCAATTAGGAATTCCTTCTCGCCTGGTTCCGGAGATTCCTTGAGAGGAAGGACGATGTTAGGGTATCAACACCCTGGATAGAGAAAGCACTTCTCTAAAAGATCTCTAAATTCGAGAGCACACGGTGCTTTTTGAAGAAGTCTTTGCTTGTGGAGTCTTCTGCCTCTGGAGCCAGTCCCCTCCCTTGTGCCCCTGGCGGGCTATTTATAGGGAGAGCAAGGATATAATTGTCCCTTAAAGATATGAAAACATATTGAATCAAATCTGTTTAAATCTGGAAAGTAGCCTTGCTGCGAGGCTAGGATCAGCTTCTGCGAAGCTAGAAATGGCAGGTCGGTTGATCTTCTTGATCCTTTCCATATCGTAGGAGGATTTTCCCTGATCTTCTTACTCGTTTTTAGGAGAGTCAAAAGATTGTGGCAATCAACTGCCAAATTTGATCTCTGATTTGATCTTAATTGGATTTGATCTGATTAGATCCGATCTCATCCGGAGATTTGATTGGTCAAAGGTTGACCATAGCAGACCGACAGCGGCGATGTCCGCTTTGAACTCACAGCGGAGTTAGAGGCAGCTTCTGGCGAAGTCCGAAAGAAACCCTTTGGCAGAGCTGGAAGTCCTCTGTGGCGAAGTTTGCGAGTTAGCTTCTTGGCGAGGTTGGGTGATATTAGCCTCTCAAGCGAGGCTATCCCTTTGGGCTCGTGCGATGCTAAGTGCTAACACCTTAGACCTGCTGAGGTCTGTTTAGAAACAATCCGGGTTCACTGTCTGCTTGCTGGATCAGTGGAGTCCAAGTTGCTTCTTTGTCCCTCGGAGATGGGTGAAAACTGGTCTTTAGCTCGTCTGTCACTTGTCTTTTGTAAATGTCAACAAGTTTAGACATTGTTCGGACCAATGAGAATCTTGTCTTTTTTAAGTATCAACAAGACCCCCTTCAAAGTTTTCAGGAGTCTGCAATAGCTCAGACTCTGAAATACTTTGAACTGCTTTGATCGGTGGTGTGTAGAGTATGAACGTCGCCATGATGGTTGAGTTCAGCTTTGCTTTAAATCCTGCTTTGGGATGTAGATTCGCCGAAGAATCATGTAGACTCGCGTCTGGGTAGCTTCGCGGCTAGGTAAGTTCGCTCTGGAGCATCTGTCGCTTTCCCGAGGCCAACTGCCATGGGCCGGTTACGAGGAGGATCACTCCTTTCTTTGTGCTGATCGAGGGAGATATTCTCCGATTTGCACATTTCCAAGGAGGATATTTCCTTTCTTCAAGGTGCCATAAGTGCCTTTATGAGGGAGACGTTTCTCCCTTTACACAGTTCCAAGGGAAGCCGTCCTTTTCTCAAGGCGCAGTAAATGCCTTAAATGCGTCGTGCTTCCACGCTTGAGGCGGCAGCGCTCAGGCCATGAGGCCTATAAATAGGACGCTTGAGGTCCTCTGAAGAGAAGCGATCTGCTCTTCTTCTTCTCTTCTCTTGTTGAGAGAGATACTCAGATCTCTGAATTAGTGGGAATGCCCACTCTGGTTATCATCCGGCCAAGGACCGGTAAGTCTTGATCATTCAACGACTTCACCGATTTTAGGGGATCCATCTCCCTTATTCAGCTTTAACAGCTGCTTCAGGGATTAACTTCCCTTGTTCTCCATTCAACTGATCTGTGGAGAAGGATTTCAGCATAGCTTCCCAGCGAAGCTATCATTCTGACTTGATCACAGAAAGATCATTACATGTTAAGTCCGCTACACAGGCAGAACTTGGGACTTGGTATCTTCAAGTTGAGCCAGTCTTGCCATATAGGTGAGGCTAAGACTGTGTCCCATAGGATCAGTCTGGCTTAGCCATATAGGCGAGGCTAGGACTTGACGTTTGCTGAGCTAGCCCATTATCACTGTGCAAGCGAGGCTTATCCTCTGCTCCAATCGAAATCGGATTGCTTCGCCCCAAAGAATTTGGCTTTAGAGCTTTTGCAGCATCTTTTATGTTTAACTGCTAACTTGCTCCCATTTTGCATTGCAGTGAGCTATGTTCGCCGATCTTGTGTCTTGATGAAAGAGACCGAAAAGTTGCCTTATGCTTCCCCGTTGAAGCTTTACTTTTAAGCAGGAGGAACAACTTGGGGCAGCTGATGTGTGTCCCAGAGGCTATTGGCAGCCTCTTATCCGAGATGATTTGTTCTGAGGTGAGGCTGGTGGCCGCTTATCCGAGATGATCCACTATGGGAAGGCGGATGTCACACCTGTTAGATCACTGACATCACTGTCAATTCCCATTATAGGTGATCTATCGTGTTGGCGGTGATAAGTTCATTGCCAACTTTCAACTTTGGTGATCCAGCTTCCTGGTGGCAAAATCTGCCATTTTTGTGGAGAATTATGGTCGTGTTCTCGTGGCACAACTGGTTACGGCCTTGTGCAGGAGGAAGGCCTTTTGTGTCCAGTTGGTCGGTCTGGAAGCAGATAAAACCACTTGTATGCCTTTTTGCGCAAATGATCTTGCTGAGCAACTGATTTGTTGTACGAAACACAACCTGATGTAGTATCAATGTACCTTTGCTCTTAAATCAATGAAAGTTTATCTTCTGCTTATCTGATTTTTGCCTGTCTTCATTGAGAATTTGGCCATAGCGGGGCTGAACTTTGTGCAGAGTTAAGGACAAGGTCCTTTTTTGAATGAGCTTCGCACGATGCTGGCATATCGGCGAACTGTGCCTTTTAGCGGGCTAAGGCAACCCTTTTGGCGAAGTTCTTGATGACTTATGTGAAGTCCGCACTTTGGCTCATTGGCGAGGTTAAGCCTTAGTGGCTGAATCAGCGCTTCTCGGAAGGCGCTTTAAGGCGGAGGTTGAAGCTCGTCTGACCCAGGCAATGGATTTCAATGAGGCCGAGCTGAGGTCGCAAGCGCTTGCCCAGGCTGCTGATGACAGGAGGACGAGGCTGGACTCCCTTGGAGGGCGGCTCAGATCTTACAGTGTGCGCCTGTAGCTCCATGTACTTTATCCTTTTAGAATGAATGAAATTTTTTCTTCTTTTGTCGAATCTCCAATCTTGTTCTTCTTTCTGAATTGCGATTCCAAATTGTATTGCAATTTCTTGAGAACATAGTTCTTGTTGGGTTGGATAATGAGACTTGGCTATCTGTCAGTTCAGAGGTCGCGATGACATAACTGGTTGAGACGCCACCAAGCCCGAAACCGGTCCTTGTCGGATCGAAAGATGAGACCTGTCTTTTGTAAATGTCAACAGGGCTCGAAATTGAGACTTGGCTGTCTGCTGGTTCAGAGGTCGGAATGACATAACTGATTGGACGCCACCAAGCTTCAAAAATTGGTGATACTCGTCTTTTGTAAATGTCAACGAGTATCGAGACCTGTCTTTTGTAAATGTCAACAGGGCTCAAGGTTGAGACTTAGCTGTCTGCTGGTTCAGAGGTCGCAATGACATAACCGATTGAGACGCCACCAAGCTTCAAAAATTGGTGATACTCGTCTTTTGTAAATGTCAACGAGTATCGAGACCTGTCTTTTGTAAATGTCAACAGGGCTCAAGGTTGAAACTTAGCTGTCTGCTGGTTCAGAGGTCGCAATGACATAACCGATTGAGACGCCACCAAGCTTCAAATTTGGTGATACTACTTATCTTTTGTAAATGTCAATAAGTATCGAGACCTGTCTTTTGTAAATGTCAACAGAGCTCAAGGTTGAGACTTGGCTGTCTGCTGGTTCAGAGGTCGCAATGACATAACCGAATGAGACGCCACCAAGCTTCAAAAATTGGTGATACTTATCTTTTGTAAATGTCAATAAGTATCGAGACTGTCTTTTGTAAATGTCAACAGGGCTCAAGGTTGAGACTTGTCTTTTGTAAATGTCAACAAGCTCGAAATTGAGACTTGGCTGTCTGCTGGTTCAGAGGTCGTAATGACATAACCGATTGAGACGCCACCAAGCTCAAGGTTGGTGATACTCGTCTTTTGTAAATGTCAATGAGTATCGAGACCTGTCTTTTTGTAAATGTCAACAGGGCTCGAAATTGAGACTTGGCTGTCTGCTGGTTCAGAGGTCGCAATGACATAACCGAATGAGACGCCACCAAGCTTCAAAATTTGGTGATACTTATCTTTTGTAAGTGTCAATAAGTATCGAGACCTGTCTTTTGTAAATGTCAACAGGGCTCGAAATTGAGACTTGGCTGTCTGCTGGTTCAGAGGTCGCAATGACATAACCGAATGAGACGCCACCAAGCTTCAAATTTGGTGATACTTATCTTTTGTAAATGTCAATAAGTATCGAGACCTGTCTTTTGTAAATGTCAACAGGGCTCGAAATTGAGACTTGGCTGTCTGCTGGTTCAGAGGTCGCAATGACATAACCGATCGAGATGCCACCAGCTCAAAAATTGGTGATACTCGTCTTTTGTAAATGTCAATGAGTATCGAGTTTGTAGTGGAATTTGGGAGAAAAGTCTCGTTTTCACAGGGAGAAACGAGGGAATCACTGTCATAGGTTTAATGTTAACGTAACAGCGAGATGTATATGTGGTCTTACCATTCTATGGGTGAGAATGGTAAGTGATTTTGGAGGTCTCGTTCTCACAGGGAGAAACGAGGAATCACTGTCATAGGTTAATGTTAACGTAACAGCGAGATTATATGTGGTCTTACCATTCTATGGGTGAGAATTGGTAAGTGATTTTGGAGAGGGAATCAAACGGGAACAGGTCCTTAGAGATTTTAGCAAATCCCCAGCTGTCAACAGGTTTGATATGCCTTTACCAACTACCGTTTGAATTGGGCTAGCCATGCTATTCCCCTCAGCATGATGAGTTGTCGAGGACTTATGTCGGGCTTACAGGCCAACATTTTCCTCTGTCCTTAATCGTTAAGGATATTGGATCGTCTGGTTAACGTATATGTATAACCCCGAATCTCCTTTAAGACAACCAGTGTATGGCCAGGTTCCTACTAGTTTATGGTTGTATGATCTCGCTTGGAGGAAGAGAAAGGCTCACTTTTGTGTGTGCTTTGAACACGAAGTTTTGATCAGAGGTGTAATGTTAACTTGATCATAAGAAAGATCCTTAATCAGGGATAATACTTCTTTAAGAACTTGCCATTGACCGGCATCATGAGTAGGTCGCCATCTGAAGTCATAAAGCGGTATGCTCCGTTTGAATAGACTGTTTCTATCACAAACGGCCCTTCCCATTTTGGCTGAAATTTGCCTTTGGTCTTGAGCGTCATAATCATCGGTCGTCTAACGGCTAAAACCAAGTCTCCTTTCTGGAAGATCCTCTGTTTGACCTTCTTATTGAAGGCTTTTGAGATTCAAGCTTGATATACTCGATATGCTGCTGAGCTTGTAGCCGCTTCTCATCTAGGCTTCGAGCTCTTGAAGACGCAATTGATCATTGTCTTCTAATGTGCTCTTGGTGGTCAGAGCTACTCGCAATGACGGCATCTGGATTTCCAACGGATGACTGCTTCGCACGCCATATCTAGGGAAAAAGGCGTATTACCTGTCGGTGTTCGAACCGTGGTCCGGTAGGCCCAAAGACATTCACCAAGCTTTTTCGTCCCAGTCTCGCTTGTTCGAGGAGACGAATTTCTTGAGTAGCTTGATGATCGTTTGTTGAATGCTTCTGCCAAGCCGTTGGCGGCAGGATTATAGGCAGTTGAAGCCACATTCTGAATTCGGTATTTATCGCAGAATCGATAGAATACTTGACTTATGAATTGGGGACCGTTATCGTGGATGATCCGCCTAGGGACACACCAAATCGATAGATGACATGGTGCTTGATGAAATTAACCACATTAGAGGTTTTGACTTCAACCAGTGGTATAGCCTCCGCCCATTTTGAAAAGTAGTTGGTTATTGCCAGGATACCGGTGTCCTTTTGTCGAAGAAGGACTGATTGGCCCTATGACATCGATTCCCCATGCTTCAAATGGCCATGAAGCAACAGTCGGGTGGAGCAGCTCCAAAGGCTGGTGTATGAAATCCGCATGAATCTGACATGCTTTACACCTTCGTGCATATTGGATGGCATCGGCTATCATGGTTGGCCAATAGTATCCAAGTCTGTACAACCTGTCCTTAAGTTTTGGACCAGGCTGATGAGCGCCGCAAATGCCATTGTGTGCTTCTTTAAGCACTTCTTTGCCTCTGAATTGGAAAGGCATCGGGGAGAACACAGTCATATGAACGACGGTAAAGTGTCTTCAATGTCGGATCGTAGTAGAAACGAGAGACCTTCGTCTGACAGACGCCGCTTCTTTAGGATAGTCTGTAAGCAGACCGTGCAAAGCATAGTCAATGAGA
>JAVJIF010018274.1:0-110612 GCA_038442645.1 Agave tequilana
TGGAATAGGTGGTCGACTAATAAAGAAGTTGGTCGACTAGGAGAAATGGGGGTAGTCGACTAATAGTGGTCCTAAGTTGTCTAACAGTCAGGTCAAGTTGACTAAAACTGGGTTCTAGAGAGTTAGGATTTTTCCACAGGAGAAGCAGATTTTGGCCCAAAACAGACTAACGGTCGACTGGGGTCAATGGCCGGTCGACCGGTACACTAACAGTGCCAGGACGGTCGCCTGTCGGTCGACTTCGGTCGACCGAAAATACAGGTCGGTCGAGTGATCGGTCGACTGCCGGTCGACCGATACAAGGCCGTGAGCTCCAGGTTTGGTCGGTCGATTCCGTCGACTGCCGGTCGACCGGACTATCCCAGCGTGCACGCTGTGCACGTCGGTCGACTGCCGGTCGACTGTCGGTCGACGGACTCCTGAAAACTGCTGCTGTTGGTCTAAAAATCAGATTTTTGTTGGGGTTATATTTGATGGCTAAAAATATGATTTTGATGACATAGGAACACAAGATATGAAGATACAAGTATACTAGGAATTTTAGACAAGTCTAAGTGATGAAGAACACTCACCAAAAGTAGTGGTTGGTGATGGAGTGATGGTGGTGTTGATGATGAAGAAGAAGGTGAGCCTTGGTGGAGTTGTTGTTGACCTGGTGGTGTTTCCCATGGAGATGAAGGAAAGGGTGGAGGTTTAGGGTTTTGATGAAGAGGATGAAGAGAAGGAAAAGAGAAATAGAAATGTAAAGGGAAAGTATTTATAGGGTTTTGGATTTGTAAAGGTGTTGCAATTAAATAAAAGGGAGGGGCTTAATTGCAAAGTGGAGAGTGAGGTGTTTCTCTTGCCAATAGGAGCTTGCCAAGTGAGGGGGTGAGGTGGAGAAGAAGATGGTGGAAGGTGGTGAGGTGGAGGGTGAGGTGGAGATTTATGTGGTGGAGAATTGGTGGAAATGTGTGGATGAAAATGGAAGCTTAGGGAGGAAGAAAAGAATAAAGGAAAAGGAAAAATGGAAAAGAATTGATAAAGAGAAGATATTTCTCTTGGAAAGGAATATAAAAATAATGAAAGTGGCGGATTCCCGGGATTCAGTTGCAGATATGGAAATCTTTCGGGAAAAATACCGGAATCGTCCGAAATTCAAGTATCTCGGAACGACCCGAAATAAACATCAAAAATCCATAATATTATATTCAGAAAAATAGTGAAATCCTTTTTAAGAAATACTTTATAGTTTTAAAACTAAAAATCCCGGAATCAGTTACCTACCGACTCCGAAGGAATTTTCATAAAATCATAAAATCCTCAGAAAAAGAATGTAGGTAGAAAATGTGATTCTAAGAATTAAAGTCTAAAGGACCATCATGAAATTCCTAGCTGTGTGTGAATTAAAAATCCTGGAATCGGTTATCTACCGACTCCGGTGGAATATCCATAAATTCGTAAAATCTTTAGAAAAAGGATTTAGGTAGGAAATATTACTCTAAGAAGAATCGTCTAAAGACTCTTCGAGAAATTCCAAGTGGTTTGTGAATTAAAAATCCGGGAAGCGGTCAGCGACACTGGCCGACACCGGTTTGAAGAAATTCATTTTAATTCAGGAAAAATCTAGAAAATCATAGAAAATCTAATATATTAGAAAATAATATTTAAAACTAAAATCGGTCAAATCTAAGTACCGGAATATCCAAATCGAGTAATATACTATAATCGGGTTCCTGGTTCGGACTGGGACTGACTCCGAGTCCACGAATCCAAATCCAAGATAAAACAATCATATAAGGAATTCATAATACAGTATCAATAATGAAGGTAAATCGAAAAATACGATCGGAAAATCTGAATACGCAACTAAGTACGTATTCCGGGAACGGGGTATTACAGGTACTGAGCTGTGGGTTCTAACCATGGGGAACCAAGGTAGTACTGGCTACCTATTCAGTTGTCAGTTGTCAAGGCTATGCCCGGATTACGGCACCACACTAGTTGTCTTGTCGTGTGGGGCTGTGGTCTTTAGTTGTCAGAGCCTTGGGGCTTATCCTGGTCAGCGCCAGGGGTGTTAGACCGTGGTATCGGGCATGCACGGTACTCTTCTTAAACACATGCACTACATTGGCAGGCAGTACAACAACAATAAATTTGTTTGATATGTAGGAAAACGGCTGTGGTATGGGACACAGCTAAGTACTACATTAGTTAGGTTAATAATAACCAACCAGACTAGTGACATATGTTAGGTTACACAATCAGATATTAGTTGCTTATTACAGTTGTGATAGTTGACTTTTATCTTCATTCATGTTGTTATTCAGTTATCCTTCAGTTCAGCTGTTTATCATGTTATTTAGTTATCTTATATCTGCAATTATTCTTGTTATTAATCTATGCACATTGCTTATATGTACGAGCTCTCCTTTTTACACACACACTCACTAAGTCACTTTCTGACGACCCTGGATTTGCACGTCCAGATAATGGATGTTTTGTTTCTATTGTGCAGGTGTTCGATGGGACTATACGCTTCGCGAAGAGCTGGAGCTTCTCCTTATTCGATTCCGGTTCTCTTATCTTTCTAGCCTTCATATTATTTCTTGATTCTCGTTATATCAGGTTCAGTTGTTATTCCAGTCTTTATTCATATGATATCATGCATGGATGCTTATATGTGATATTGCAGTAATCATGATTTATTACAGTTTAGATTTATAGCTTGTTTCGGGTTACTTAAGGCTTAGGCGTATACGTGAGGGATTTTCCTTGCGTATATGTGTCGCTGACTCATGTCGCGTCTCCGCTCCAGCGTATTTGGGGAAGCGAGGCGTGACAGTACATGTTACCTAAAATTTACTGGGATAACTCGGTAATGACAACAGTAACAACATTAAAAGTGAAATCGTGATACATGTATAACAGGATATGTGTGTGTGTGTGTGTGTGTGTGTGTGTCGGTGAACATGATAAGCAGGACGAGTTTGTTACCGTATAACAATATTTTTTCCAGTAGTTAGATAACATGGACATGATGGTCATCAGATAAATGTCATAAATATCATCCCGGTGAGTCTTAGTTGCAAAGTCCTAACCTATGTTATGTAGTAGTGATTATATAGTTTATTACTTAAAACAAGTGAACTTATTTCATACTCCTAGGAATATATAAATATACTACAAATAATACATGGAGATAATTCATGAAACTATAAAATTTCTAAATACAAGAAAATTAGCTTGATCATTTAATCGCCTTTATAGCATAATTAAATTACTAGATAAAATCATTATCACAAAAAATTCTTATTTAATTGAATGAGGGAAAAAAATACTCACCTGAGCTAGATCACAATCCAAAGCACAGAAATCTTAGGGTCCCGATAAATCTACATAAATTATTTCAATAGAAATTGTTAGGGTCTTTTATTTTATTTTATTTTATTTTTATCTTGATTAATTAGCTCAAGGTTAGGAATATGATCTTCTAGATTACATGAAATTAATAGGTTTAATTTGACTAATTTTAAATTTTCTTTTGTTGGAATGTTAAAGACTTTATAACATTAAATTTCTTAACGGTTTGAATTTTTCATTAAGGGAAACTGACTTTAAAGGGGGTAATCTGATTTCATTTATGTCGCTATTCCTCTGAAAAATTTTATCCATAGAAAGTAGAAGTATTGTATACTTTTGTTTATATTTTTCTCTATTTATTTAATATTTTTAACTAATTATTCTAATTGTCTTTCTGTAGGTTAACAAACCTAGATTTTTCAATTGGGTCGGGTTCTGTCATGCGGGTATAGATTCAGAAGAGGCAGCCCATACAGAGCTGGGCTGGAAACAGCTTGTGAGCCTCTTCCATATAAAATTTTTTCTCTGGGAATTTGCTGGACAGGGGCTGGTCCCCTATGCAACCCAGCTCGGGCCAGCCAGGCCCGGTGCGGCCTGGCCCTACACAGACCCTCCTGGTTCTGTACAGCTGGCCGAGCTACTCTCAGCCATGCCGAGAGCAGCGGCCATTTTTTCTCTTTTTTTTCCTCTTTCTTTCTTCTTTTTTTTTTTTGAAGTTTCAAATTGTAGAAATTCTAAAGTGTGTAAAATTGGATATGCATTTTAATTGGATTTTGAATTGGTTTTGATGTATAAAAAGTTCATGGATGACCCTTGTATAGACATGATATTGAATAAAATATTTGTATCATATTATTATAGAAAATGGGGTTACTTTCTTGGATTTGATTTGCTCAAATTAAGGCTTTGTGGAGTATTAAAACAATGATCATACAAAATTTTATTAGGTAAGTTTCTAGGAACCAATAAATATATTGTGGTGAGTGCCATATGGGTATAGATAAGTTGAGTAGCAGATTGCTGAAATTAATAAATTATTTTTTTATAGTTCTAATTTAATTTATTTTTTAAAAAACTGAAATTAAATTCACAATCTAGATTTACTTACTTGAGTTGTTCCTCCTTGTTTGCTCCTAAGTCCCCCTACCTTAAAATCTCTTTTCGTTCATAATCCGCTTGAGGAGAAAGGAAAAATGGAAGTGGGGAGAGTTTGGATTAGGGTTTCTCTTGAGGTAGAAGAGAAAGAAAGGGTTTGGGTCTTTATATAGGTTATTAGATATTTTAGAAACTTGAATTCTAGTTAGGTTTAGATTGCTTAATTTAATAATTCAGATAAGAATTGAAGATTGCTAAAAATCTCAAGGAGATTCGGTTTAGATTTGAAAATTATAGGTTGACTAGCTTATTAGGTTCAAATTTAAATTCGAGTGCTTTTAGATTACATGCCAATGTGGCATAATGGTCTACTCTCTCCTCTCCCTTGCTGAGGACCCAAGTTCGATCCCCAACTCCTGCATATAAGTTATCATTTTTTATTATTATTTATTATTTTTTTGGGTAATACTCAAATAGTGTATTACAACAATGAACTGGATGCTAGAGGTGTGATGTTAAACTTAGCAGCTCGTCTCAACTTCGATATGAAAGCCTGAGAAAAGTGACCGTCAGAGATTTAATATTGAACTTGACAACAGCTTGATCACTGTTAGAGGTGTGATATTAAACTTAACAGTAATTTATCAGAGGTGTAGTGTTAACATGACAATAAGAGTTGATTTGCGATATGAACAATTTTGAGAACTTGTCATTCTATTGAGGAGAATTGACAAGTGAAGTTTAGAATGTCAGAGGTGTAGTGTTTACTTGACAATTTATAGACTTGTGACTCCATGTAAGGAAGCGACAAGTGGAAGTCCATACTCGTTGGGGAGTATTGAAAATTTTCACTGTTAGAAGTGTAGTGTTAACATAGCAGTGATTGAGCTTGTGGACCTACCACTCCATGGGAGGGAATTGGTAGGGAACATTGGTGGAGAAATAGAATAAATTGTCAGAGGTGTAATATTAACTTGATGAACCCCACGAACCCCTTGGGGATTAACGAAAATGACTTGTCAAAGGTTTATTGGTAGCGGTGGAAAGTGATTCTTTTTTTTGTTGACTGGTGTGAACGTCAATCTCTTCTGAAAATCTTTTCCTAGGATCACTGGTGGAGTAGTACAACTCCTATCCAATGAAATCTCAAAGAGTCTTAGAAAAAACTTGAACTCAGCAAGTTGGTAGAAGAGTTTAACTCTTTATAAGTATTTCTCAGCTGAAAATTCGGACCCCTTTTCAATAGCAAACTGAGCTATTTATCGTGGTTTTAGGGGTAAAACTATCTCCTAAAAACCCTCCATAATGAGGGTTAACTCTCCTCATTACGTGAGCAGTACTTGAACCGGTAATGGGGGTAGTTACAACTCAGACACAGGACTCCTCTCCAGTTGGAACGTGGGCTTGAGCTTTGCGTTTAGCCGTTGAGCTAACGATGAACGCGGGTCTTGAGCTCCGCGTTTTAGGCGTCGCAGTGGTGCTAAAACGCGAGCCTCCGACTCTGTGTTTCCTCATTGACGTGGTATTAGACGCGCGCCTCGAGCTTCGCGTTTGAGAGGCGGGCTTCAAGCTTTGTGCCTGAGCACTGAAGTGGTACTGCGACACGGGCTTTGAGCTCTGTGTCTTGGCATTGCACGAGTGGCTTCGATTAGCCTCACTTCTGAAGCATGAATCTTGTTATCTAATGACTTTTCTTCAGTGATTTTCGACAGTCTACAGCTACGACAGGAAGAAGCCTAATTGGTATCCCTACGACTCAAACATGTGCTTCATTCTCAGTACAAAGTCAAGGTCTTCTGGTATCTGAGATCAAATTTACTTCAAATAAGCTCGCGATAATTTACAGAAACAAGGGAAAAGATGGATCAAATCAACGGTGTTGCTTACAATCTTGCAAGAGCCAAGTTGGAGGACTCCATGGCCAGCTTGGACCACAACTATAATCTGATCAGTCAAAAGAACCGAATTCAGGATTAAAAGAAAATAAAGAGAGAAAGAAAACATAGAGAAATTAAAGTGAGAAAGAGTGAGAGTGATTGCCTGGATGCCATGAGAAAAAAATATACAGCATCAAAGGAGCTCTGCCAGTCGTTGTAGATGTTGGGCTCGCATTCAGAAGGTTTTAATTAATATTTTATTACTGTTTTCCTTTTTCTTTTCTCTTTTAGGGTTATTATTAGTTTTTTAAAAAAAAAAACATCAACCAAGTTCCCACCCTTCTTCATAATTATACAGCTGAATGGTTATCTTGCTGAATGGAGAGCCATCATCCCCATTGCCTCTTTGCTCCTACTATCCCCTCCTCCTGAGCCCATCATCTCTTTTCCTCTAACTCTACTTCTCTTTGACTCTTGTCTTCAACTACTCTACTCCTCCTCTCAGAGGTTAACTCTCACACATGCAGTGACGAGAGAAGGTAAGAAGAGAGAGAAGAAGAGAAAGGGCAGGCGAGGGTTTGGGTGGAACTTGGTTGGGGCTCTTGTTGTTGTTTGGCAATTTAATGCTTTCTGTCGCAAAAATAAAATTTTAATAAAAAATAAAATATATATGAGAACAAACTTGGTGGTTTGCTTTGCTTTTGGAGCAGAAAAATCAAACCTTATTCTATTTTGAAAAGATTGAGATTTCATATGTAATAAATCAACACAACGGTATTTTAGACTTTCTACAATTTTCGTTAACGGTCAGTAGGGTACTAATGTGTAAATAAAACTTTAAGGTATTAATTTGCATTGACCAAAAGTTGAGGGTATATAGTTTAAAATACCTCCATAGGTGGAGGTATTTCTTTTGAAATTTATCCATTTTTATACCCGTTTCTTTAAGGCCAATATTATTAGTGAAAATACACCTAGAGGAGGAGTAAATAGGTGTAGTGCTAATCTAATGACAAATAAGCGGAATTAAAAACATTTACAATAACACATAATGTATAACCAAAAGTTGAGTTATAGGTGAAGGGTTCTAAAACTTCTCCTCACGATTCCTCTAAATTAAGAGTTGAGGTGCTTCAATAGCTCTCTTGGTTGAATACTAGTGTGAACACATAAATAATATCAAGCATGAATAAATATGAATAAGAATAGTAATGCAAGATAAAAAGAATAGAGAGTTGAGAGAGAAAGATCCAAAAGCAAACACCAAGATATGTTTCGAGGTTCGAGCACCGCTCTATGTTCCCGCCTTCACATAGAAGAATTTTCACTATCTACTAAGAATCTTTCACAAAGGC
Organism: Agave tequilana; assembly: GCA_038442645.1. Lineage (NCBI taxonomy): Eukaryota > Viridiplantae > Streptophyta > Magnoliopsida > Asparagales > Asparagaceae > Agave > Agave tequilana. Next base: position 7,670 of record JAVJIF010018274.1, read on the forward strand.
ACCTCCATGAGGAGTAACACCATCCACAAACAAGAAATACACAACTTCAACTCTCACACATCTACACAAGAGGTAAGGCACAAGCACAAAGTAAAGAGAAAATTACAACTTGGTGATCACTTAGATCACAAATAATACTTGGTGATATCAAAAGATCACAAACAAAACACTTCTCACAATACAAGATCCTAGAGAATAGATTTGCAATAAATAGCTTAAGTATGTGAATGCACAAAGTTTTTAGAAAAGAAACACAAAGGAAAACTCTTAGGAAAAACTCTTGAAAAATATAAAAATGAAAACTAGAACCTAAATTTCTCAAAACTTGTATTCATTTGATTTTCTAAAACTTTGAAACAAAATAAAGATATAGATTCTAAAGCTCTAAAACTTGTTTTAAAAATTTACTGAAAACTTAGTTGAAGTGGGGGAAAATTAGCTCTTGAAAATCTTGAGAAAAACTAGCCAAGAAACCCCTTTAAATAGGCTAGACAAAAACTAGCTGTTGGGGCTCTAACTCAGGCCAAATGGCCTGTCGGTGAACCGCCCGGTCGACCGACCAACGGTTAATTTTCTGATCCTTGGGGTTGTCAGTTGACCGTCCCTAAAGTACAGAGGTTTTAACTCTCTGTCGGTCCCCCCAACAGAAACTTGGGTTGAGCCAGTCGGTCGACCGGTTGGCCGACCACCCATTGAGCTTGCCCATATGTGTACATTGGTCGACCGATCAGTCGACCGAGCCAGCCTGTGATCGACCGGTTGGTCGACCATGAGCAGCCCAAACCCAAATTTTAAGGGTTTTAAAACTAACTTTATAAACCCATAAAAAAATTCTAATAAATCCTCATAAATTTCACAAAAATAAGATCATATAAATACTTTGAAGTACAAATATGTGTGATCAAAAATTAACACATATTACTAACAATTGAACTATTTTTGAGTTAAAGAAATATAGGCAAAGTTCAAAAACAGTATTTTCAAAAACCAAACTTCTAAATTGAAATCCGATTTTTCCTCAAACATATATAATACAAAAACAAGATATTGAAGCACATTTGAAGAATGATGTGCATGGATAGAATCCAATACACATAATAAATGATATATACTTATTTTTAATAATAAATACCAAAATCAGTTTTGGTAAAAATAAAACTTAAACACATGAACTAGATACATCAAAATAAGTTATTTAAACGTATGAAGCATAAATGCATATGGATGAAATCTAATATACATATAAACTATGTAAACTTCTTTTGATGGAATCTATTCATGAAACCAATATATGTATACTTGATATATTCAAAGCATAAAACGTATACATGTTAAACTGAAACACAAAACTCATAAAAATAAGTTTTTCTAAACAATATAAGCTCTAATATGTGTGAATAGAATCCAACACATATATAAACCATAAAACTCATTCTATTGAGATGTAAACTATGTAAACATAAATTCTTGAAAGCGAATTGCTTAAACTGAAAACCAAACTAATAAACTTGTGTGTGTGTGTGTGTGTGAGTGTGTGAATACTTGAGCAATTCAAAACTATTCTATCTTTACACAAGATCTAAACTAATAACAAACCTAAACCAAAGTGTTCTTGTTGATCTTCTTCTCCAAGTCGACTCGATCCAAAACACGATCCAAAGAGCGACGACTCCATCTCGAGTACTTGATGCGATCTTGAAGCGCAAGCTCTTGAATCAACGTGTGATAGCTTTGAAACTTGACTTCGAGTAAATTGTAGAAGCTAAACACCGACTAAAAACTTGATTGATATCTGAAACTTAATAAATACAAGAACATTAGCAACATAACTTCATAAGATAGTCAGCATCAAAACTAGGGTGAATGGCCTTCGGGCCAACAATCTCCCCCTTTGATGATGACAAAACTTATGAGGTTATAAATGCATGCATTAAAGATAAGCATCATAGAAACTTTCCCTTAACTCATGCATAGCATAAACAAATAAACATTTAAGGTAAGCGTAAGATACCAATCATAACAATTATATAGATATACAATGTTAGCTTTAGGTACCAAATGTATACAAAAGATATATATTCATGGCAAACTCTTGATACCAAATGAATATGCTATACTAAATGCCAAATGATAAAGAATATATATTCATTATAATTACTAGTTAGATATCAAATACAAAGTATATCAATACAATCACTAGCTAGATACCAATATACCAAGTAAACATGATATCAAAAACTTGATATCAAAACAAAATATATGCATAAAACTAAAACATGCATATATAAACTCTCAAATAATTCTCCCCCTTATTGTTAATCACCAACAATGGGGTAAAAACTAATTGAAAGTAAAACTATTAATTGAAACAAAATACCAATTTTAAAAACAAATATGTCAATTGGAAATACCAATTGAAAGTGAAAGTAAAATAACATTTTCATACCAAAGAAAACCAAATAAATACCAATTGAAAATACAACATGGATATCATATAAAGAGTATACCAATGAAAAATAACATGGATTATTTACTTTCAATTTTTTTTAAATTCTATACCATTTTGCAATATAGATATCAATTGTAAACAATTGATACCAATATGAAAATATAAGCATTTCCAAAAACAAAATATTTTTCTCAAAAAGAGTGGGAGTAAGATATTGTTTGAAAGTAAAATCAAGAATTTTATCTCTTCCTTTTTAAAATACCAACAAAACTAATGCATAAACTTGAAAAAGATACTGATTAACATTTATAACTAAATCAAGCTTAGCATAAAATAATTTGTGCTATAAAACATATATGTATAAATATAATTAATCTAGCACAAGAAATCATATATATGTATGTATGATTAATTTAAATACCAATTGAAATATGATGCATATATATATATATATAAGAAAACATGAGTATACAAAATTGAAATATCATAAGAATCATGTATAACTCATAACATCCACCCTATCATGCATATGTTTAAAAACATGTACAAAGTGAGCATACAAGGCATGGCCGCCCAACCAACCATCCTTTAAGGATAGAAGTTTTCAAAAATAAGGTTTTGAAAATGGTATAGCTAGATTGAAAGTACTATCATGTGAAGAATAAAGAACTAGTTTAAAATAGTTTTTAAAAACTAGTTAAAGATCCTTCAAATATGAAACTAATCATATATTAATGAAACATGTATATTACATAATAATTAACACTAAAAAAAATCTATAAAGCACATATATGCTCATGAAACAAAAATCATGAGTAGATAAAAGAAATCGAGTGTACAAAAATCATGTAATCAATATATGCATGAAGATAAGGAAATGAAGTTCAATTTCAGTAAAGAGAAATATGAAATTCCTTTTTCATAAACATGAAACCATAAAATATGAAAAATTCTATTTTTATCAAAAACTAAACAAACTTAAAGGCATATGTTTATTTTGTCAAAACTAAAACATACGTATTTATCCAAACATGAAAAGAGTCCACATAGAGTATATGACATCTAATATAAGTGACTCAAGGATAGAACATATATATCTAATAGTTTTGACAAAAGTTACATATACATGAAGCTAAACACATTCTCAAGAAAACATGTACAAAGGTGATATAAAAAAGAACATAGGAGTACAAGTATAAATGTAAGAATCATCAAAACTAGATTATACAAGTACATGTAATGAGTACACATGAGCAATAAAGCACGTAAACATAAGAATCAAGTGTAACTTACTAAATTGTACTAGTATAAGTACAAGTTTTAACGAAAGTTGCATCTAAACATGTAATCAAAAATTTGAAGCATAAAAACACCAAAACATAATTGTGAAATTGCAAGTGTTATTAGATTCTTGGGTCCTCCGGGGCTAGCACCTTTCCTAATCCAAACATTCTTACTTACAAAATTTAAAGCATTAATCCACAATAACAAATTTTTGTAAGGTGGCCCGTACGATCACAGTGTGTATAAGTGTACACTTTAGCATACTTGGAGTCATGTGTGTGAACATGATGAGCATGTGTATGCCGTGGAGGGTGTGCATGCAAATGTGGAGCATGTTTCTTACGAAACATGGATTACAATCTCTTGTGAGTACTAGCACATTGGCTCAAAGTGGAGCCCAAACAATCTACACTCTTCTTTAAAATATAAATATCATTATCAATACTTGAAGAAGATGTGGAATATGCAAGATAAACAAACTTCTTATCACTATAAGGTAAAATAATAGAATCATGACAAACATAAGAGCAAAATCATTTTTTAAAGAAACATTTTCTAAAGAAATACATTCCAATTCTTTAGAAATCAAAACAATTTTCTTTCCAAAGAATCATTATTTTTAAAATAAAATCAAGTCTAAAAGACAAAACATTATTTTTCTCTAAAACAACATCCAACTTATTTTTACATTTCAAAATCTCATTTTCTTTCAAAATAAGATCAAGTTGAGTTTTCAAGGAACCCCTTTCACTTGAAATCTCAACTTTCTCTTTCAAAATCAAATCGAGATTTGAAAACAAAAACTCATTTTTCTTCTTTAAATCAAAACTCTTATTTTTCAAAATATTTTATTTTGAAAGCAAGTTTTTACAAAAATCGGAAAGCTATTCATTCAAAAAAAATGTGCATCCATACTATCATTATCATTGAAAGAGCTAGCACAATCATCTAAATGAGTGTATAAAGTTATCTCGAGGGAGTCAATCTCTTGGACCATATAGCAAGCTTGATCGGACTCATCTCTAGTGGGTTCTCTCTCAACATCGTGTGAAGTTTGTTCTTTAAGAGAGATCAAAATGTTTCACACTGTAAAAGCGGAATCACAATGAGAAATCATAGATAAATAATTTTTACTTAGTGATTGCCTAAGTGCAATTAATGCTTGTGCATTAGCTTCAATATACTTGTCATTACTAATATAAGAACTTTTAGTAGTGACAAGATAAACATGCAATCCTAATGTTTTTAAATATGCACTTATCTTAAACTTTCACATATCAATGCTCGAAGAATCATACATGGGTGGAGCAAAATAATCCATGAGTGCAATAAATGAATGTGTGCAAAAGAAATAACTAGATTAGCAATATGAGGATCACTCCTAGGTGGTTAAACTGAATATAAGGAGCCCTAACTCTGATACCAATTAATATACGTAGAGGGGGTGAATAAGTATAGTACTAATCTAATGACAAATAATGCGGAATTAAAAATTTTTACACTAACACACAATGTAAAACCAAGAGTGAAGCCGAATTCCTTGTGAAGGGTTTTAGAATTTCTCCTCACGATTCTTATAAATTAAGAGTTGAGATGCTTCAATTGCTCTCTTGGTTGAATACTAGTGTGAACATATAAACAGTATCAAATATGTATAGATATAAGCAAGAATAGCAATGCAAGATATAAAGAATAGAGAGTTGAGAGAGAAAGATCCAAATGCGAACACCAATATATGTTTCAAGGTTCGAGCCACCGCTCTACGTCCCCACCTTCACACAGAAATTTTCACTATCCACTAAGGATCTTTCACAAAATGACCTCCACCGAGAAATTGCACCATCACAAACAAGGAGTACACAACTCCAACTCTCACACCTCTACACAGGAGGGAAGACATAAAATCAAGCACAAAACAAAGAGAAAATTATAACTTGGTGATCACTTAGATCACAAACAATACTTGGTGATCTCAACAGATCACAAACAAAGTGTTGGCCCAGAGGCCTCCCACTCTAGTTTTGATGATGATTATCTCATGTAGTTATATTTACTAATAATCTTGTGATGTTTAGTTTCAGATCATTAATCAAGATATTAGTTGGTGATTGTTTCAACAAAGGAGTTTTGAAGCCTTTCACATGGTGATTTCAGAGCCCAAGCAACAAGATCATTCATAGCACTCATTGGAGTCTAGCTCAGTGGATCACGGAGTTTTGAATCGAGTCGACTTGAAGACGGCGCTCTACAAGAAGACTTCGGTACCTAGTTTAGTTTTGTGTTTAGATCCATTTGTAAAGATTAGAATAGTGTGATATGCTCAAGTTCACAATACACATACGTTTTATGTTTTGGATTCGGTATTTCGATTTTTAGTTTAACCGTTATTGGTTTTCATGGATAGTTAGATCAAAACAAGTTTAAATGGTTTAAATGTATATTAGATATGTTCTATATACATACATGCTTCATATCTAAACAAACTTAATTTGATATACCTATTCATGTGTTTTAGGTTTTGTGTTTTAACAAAACATATTTTTTAGAAATAAAATCAAAAACAATGATATATATGTTTCATGTATATTGGACTTATGTCCATATGCATCATGCCTAAATGTGTTTAAGTATCATGTTTTTGTATTTAAATGAGTTTTAGGAAAAATCAGATTTCCTATTGAAAAATCAAAGTTTGGAAAAATACAGTTTTTGGTTTTCGGTAATTTTTTCATAACACAAAAATGGATCAAAATGTTTGATATTTGTGTTGAAATTTTTATCACATATTTGTGTATCAATGTAAAATGATAAAACTATTTTTGTAATTTTTAAGTAATTTATGGGAATTTTTAGAATAATTTTAAACCCAGTTTTCTGACCCAGAACCATGCTGCCAGGCTCTGGCGGTCGACCAGCCGGTCGACTGGGACCCAGAGTCGGTCGACCGGGTCGATCGACCGACGTGCACAGACCTGTGCACGTTGGCCAGGTTCCTGGGCCGGTCGACCGGGCGGTCGACCGGCCAGAGAGCTTTGCTCTCCGGTTTTGGGCGGTCGACCGGGCGGTCGACCGGCCTGTTCCAACGGTCAAAAATATGACCGTTGGCGGTCGACCGGTCGGTCGACCGCCAACCGCCTTGGCTGACAATTTCAGCCAACGGTTAGTTTTTGGATTGGGGGTATATAAACCCCATTCCTTTGGGATTTTGGATAAGTTTTTAAGTAAGAAAAATCAGAGCTTCTCCAGAGTTTATTTCCAAGTTTTCAAAAGTGTTTTTGGGCTTTAAACTTCAAATTTGGTTTTGTGTTTAGGGTTTGAAAAAAATCAAAGAAAATAGAAATTTGGGAGATTTGTATTGTTCTTCATTTCTATCTTTTACAAAGAGTTTTCCCAAGTATTTTTCTTTGAGTTTTTATTTTTCAAACTCTTGGTTTTTCACACTTGAGCTATATCTCCTATCCTATTCTATTAGGATCTTTTATTTGTGGGAAAAGAGATTGTTTGTGGTTGAAAGATACCACCAAGTTGTAAACTCTTTCTTTGTTGATATCCCTCTTTGGTAGAGGTGGATTTGGGTTGTTGGTTGCTCCCTCTTAGGTAGAGGTTGAGGTTGTGGTTTGCTCCCTCTTGGTGAGGTGGAGTTGGTGTTGGTTTGTATCCCTCTTCGGTAGAGGTGGATTGTGTTTGATTGTCTCAGTGGAGGTTATATTGGTTGAGAGAGGAGTTCGGTACTCCCGATTGTATTTGTACAAAATCCTCGGTGGAGGTTCCCTCGGTGGGAGTCCTAGGTGGACAAGTTAGTGGATTAGAAATCCTTCTCGGTGAAGGCGGGGACGTAGAGCTCGGTGCTCGAACCTCGAAACACATCTTCTTGTTTGCGTTTGATCTATTGGCTCTCAACTCTCTCTTTTATTTGTGTATTGCATCATTCATATTGTCATATCTTATTTGCTTGTGTTGTGCCTTGCATCTAATCCTATTGCTCATCTTATATTATATGCTTGGATTGTTTGTGTGTGCCTCACTTGTGCTTAACCACGAGAGCTTCATATAGCGCCTCAACTCTTATTCAGAGGAATCAAGAAGAGTTAGTCCAGAGCCCTTCACGGGGAATTCGGCTACACTCGTTGGTTGCACTAAGTGTTGTTGCAAATTAGTTTTGTAATTCCGCATTTAGTTTTTAGATTAGCCTTATCACCTATTCACCCCCCTCTAGGTGATTTCAATTGGTATCAGAGCCTACGCTCCTGATATTTGGTTTAACCACCTAGGAGTGAGATCTTGGTTTGCTAATCTATCATTTGCATTTGCACGTTTATTTGTTTGCACACACTCATGGATTGCTTGTCACCTCCCATATTCGATGTCTCCAACATTGACATGTGAAAATTTAGGATGTCCTTGTATTTGAAAACCCTAGGCTTGCATGTTTTCCTTGCCGCTACCAAGAAATGCTATCTTGGTAACCGCAACCATACAGGGGCCAATACACTTGCCCTTGAGACTATTAGAAGCACGCTTAATAAAGAATATCTTATGCTTGTTTCTAACTTTGATTCCGCCTTTGCAATATGGAACAAGTTGACCACCTCCAAGCTTCAATTACCAATCCAACCGGAGGATGAATCTAGTGGAGACGAATCCGAACAACGATGCTATATTGTCCAAGGGAATGATTATCTTGGGGTACATTCGGATACTCAACTAGATAGTGCTAGCTCTTCATTTGATGATCATGATAGTATAGATGCCGATACTTTAAATGAAGAGTTATCTATTATTTGTGAGAACCTTCTTGAAAAATATAAAATTTTGAAAAAGAAAACTTGTAAGCTAAATAAAGAAAAAGAGGATTTGTATTTAAAACTTGAGTTTGTTTTGCAAGATAAAATGGAGATTTCTAATGAAAGAGATTCATTAAAATCTAGACTTGATCTTGCCCTAAAAGAAAATGAAATTTTGAAAACAAAAAATGATTGTGAAATAATTTTGAAGAAAAATGAAAACTTGTCTTCAAAAGTAAATTTTGTTTTAAAAGAAAATGATTCTTTAAAAATGAAAATTGCTTCTATTTCAAAGGATTTAGATGTTTGTTTAAAGAAAAATGAATCTTTGAAAAATAATATGGATTCACATGTTTGCCATGCTTCACCTAGGTCACCTATTGCATGTCACACTTCTTCTTTAATTGAAAATGATATATCCATACTTAAGAAGAGTGTAGATTGTTTGGGCTCCACTTTGAGCCATTGTGTTTTGGTTATACACGTTTGGAGTCTTTGTTTCGAAAGAAACAAGTTCCATCTTTGCATGCACACCCTCCACGACATACACATGCTCCTCACGTACACACCCATCACACTTTGTATGCTCACACATTGTTGACGTAAGGGCCACCTTGCTAGATTTTGCTATGATAGAATACATGATGAAAATTTAGCAAATAATTTTGTTTGGGTTAGGAAAGGGACTAACCCCCATGGACCCAAAAGAGTATGGGTACCAAAGACCACCCCTATTGTATTTGATGTAGGTGTGGGCTCTCACATGACGTAAGAGTAGCGGTACCTTGGAGTGGATGCATTCCGAGCTTCATGATGACCATTCGGATGCATCACTTTTAAGGGAAGGTTTGGTGGGAGGACCACCGTGTTTGGAGACATGGAGAGTTGCCTCTTCGGTTTTGGTAACACTCCTTTACTCCCGTTTATATTTATATGCTTTTATATCATTGTTTATAGCATGTTTTGATGTTTATAGATTATTATGATAATGCCATGATTATTAAATCCTTGACATGCATGTATAGCTTTTGAGACACCCATGTTTAATATGGATCATTATTTTTGTGTTCTCGCATATGTTTAGCTATCATGTTTATCATAGCTCTAATATCATGAGGATTTACATAATGATTGTTTTTATGATTATCATGATGATTTATGTCTCATTTTATGCTTCATATTTTGAATATATGTTTAAATGTTAAGTTTTCATTAAGACTAGGATATATGCAAATAGATCATTATATGTTTGTGCTTGAATGCTTATTTGTACCCATTAGATGTGCTAGTATAGTCTAGTTTTGATGATTCATGCATTTAACGTGTATTCCCATGATTTTCATGTTCTTATGTTTAACTTCATGTATATGTCTATCTTGTCCAAACTATCGTCTATACATATACATCCTTTGAGCCACGTGCCTTCATGCATATACTTTTGTGGACTTGTTGTGTTTTGGATATGTATGTATATTTTAGTTTGTATAAGACATACATATGCCTTGAAGATTAAATAGTTTTTTTTGATGATTTTCATGTTTTACGGAATATTGAGCTTTATTGCCAAATTTCATGATTATGTGTTTCACACTACACTTGTACACTCACCTTATTTAAATGTTTCTCATGATTATGTTTTCATGAGTATGTATGGGCTTTATGGATTTTGAGTGTTTTAGTGATCATGTGATATACATAGTTTCATGAAAAATATTTTGTTTTTATTCCTTGCTTGAAGGATTTCGTACTAGTTTACAAGTTTTTTCCATTCAACCAGCTCGTATTCTTCGTCATGGTAGAGTTTTCATACAATATTTTCAAACCCATTCTTGAAAACCCCTACCTTCCATGGGTGGTTGGATGGGCGACCATGCCTTATATGTTTTATATTGAAAATCATTTTAAACTTGAGCATGATTGGGTGGTAGGAAATATGAGATATACTCTTGATATTATTGTTGTTTCAATTGGTATCATTGGATTCTTTCAATTGGTATCAATATTGATATTTCTTGTATACTCATATATATTTTTATGTATGTATGCTTTCACTTCAAATTGTATCAATTTCGATTGGTATTTAATTTTTCATACATATATATGTTTATGCTAAAGCTTGAATTTTTAATGACCATCATGTTTCAATTGATTAGTTTTCAATTGATATTTTAAACACAAGCTTATGCATCTTTTTAGTTGGTATTTCATAAAGGGGAAGAAAATTTATATTTTTATCTTTCAATTGGTATTTTGTTTACGGTTGATTTTTACTCCCACACTTTATGTTGAAAATGATTTTATTTTGGTATCATATGTTCTAAATGACAAATATTCACAATTGGTATCAAGATTTTGTTTACTTTCAATTGGTATCTATTGATCTATTTCTTTCAATTGGTATCCATGAAGATTTATATTGGTGTTTTAAAATTTGATTTACTAAGATATCTCAAAATTTATTTTATTGAGAAAATTCAAAATTGTGTTTTAATAAGAAATGTTAAAAGTGTTTTGATATGATTGCATATATGCAAGGGGAGCTTAACATCTCTTCTACATATAGATTCATGTTGAGTGTATCATATATTGAGGAGCTTGACAACTCTTATTTATGCAATACACGTGTGTAGAGGGGGCTTCATATCTCTTCTTATGCATTGCATATTTTATGTTATATGAATTAGGGCTTGTCATCCTTTCTTCATGTAATGCATATATGTAGGGAAGTTAACTTAGCGTCTTCCTCTTCATGAATGTATATCGCATATATCTATTTATTAATTTGTTTGTTTGACCCCTTAGTTAATTCTTTGTTTCGAACAAAAAGGGGGAGAAGAATTTGTAAGTTCACCTAGAAGGGGGGTGAATAGGTGATGGCTAATCTAATGGTCACTTATGAACAATTAATGCGGAATTAAAACTAAGATGACCAAATAAAACTTCTTTTATTTAAACACTTATGTATAACACAAGAGTGTTGCCGAATTCCCCTTGCGAGGCTCTGGACAAGCTCCTCTAGATTCCCCTTGAATGGGTTGAGGTGCCGCGTTGGCTCTCTTGGTTGAATACTAGTGTTAACAACAATCCCAAGCAAGTATAGCAAATATGAGCACAAGTAAATATCATGCATATAAAGATAGACGATAATTGAATGCAAGATATAAATAAGAGACAAGAGAGAGAGAAAGAGCAATCGCAAACACAAGGGTATGTTTCGAGGTTCGAGCACACTTGCTCTACATCCCCGCCTTCGACACACGAAGGATTTCCACTATGCACGATCCAACCGGATCTCTCCTTGGTGCCGCAACACCTACAAGCCCTCGAACTCCCAAAGTCCCTTACACACCACAAGCCCACCGGCTCGTCGAGGCCGCACCTCGTACAACAAGTCCGCACCCGAACTCAAAACACCGCGAGCACACTTGCCCGCTTCCTCAAATACAAAGAAAGATCTTGGTGATCTAAACACTTGATCACCTAACAAAACTCTCACTACAACACTCTCCTATAGGATAGATATAACTATGGATGCTCAAGTGTAGTGTGAGAAATCAAGGAAAGAACTTTGATGGAAAACTCAAGAAATCACAATAAACACTCTCTTGATAAAATCCCTTTTGATAGGAAATATTGGCACTCTATTTTGTGGAGAAAACTCTGCTAAAAGAATGAAAATAATTGGACAAAAGCTCTCCTAAAATCTTGGCTCAAAACAATGACAAAACCCCCTTTTATAGAGGTCAGAAAAATCTGACCGTTGGGGTCTGTCAGAGCTGCCGGTCGACCGCCCGGTCCACCGGTAACGGTCAAAAATCTGACCGTTACAGCCTCCGGTCGACTAGCCCGGTCGACCGAGAAAAACAGAGAGCACTGCTCTCAGTTCCGGTCGACCGGCCCGGTCGACCGCACAAAACTGCCAGACGTGCACAGTTTTGTGCACGTCGGTCGACCGGCCCGGTCGACCGACCTCTGTACAATGGGTTAACTTGGAGCACAGTTTTGAGGTCTAAAACGTTCGAATTTGGGAATAAGTATATAGGATGAATTTGTAGATATTGAAGTCTTCTTTCTAATGCAACTTAAATCAAATCAATATCAATTCGGAATTGAAAGTTATCAATAAAATACTAAAAGGTATTAAATCAGAAACTGAAAACTGTTTTGCAGACTTCAACCCAATATTTGACATTCTTAACATTTAAATCAGAAAATGATTATTGAATATTAAATGTAGCTCTGAAAGTCATCCTTAAAATGCAATATAAATCATGTTAATTGAATATAGGAATCAAAAGTTATGACTAGAAAACTAAAAGTGTGTCGAGCAGATCAGCAGGACGGACGAGAGTTCTAAAAAGGTTTTGGTTAAAAACACATGTATATTTGAAACACCAAAAACCAAAACGGTATTTTTCTAGAACTAAAAATCTTTTATGAAAACACATAAATCAAGAGTGTGTGTGTGATATGAACTTGAGCAATCCACCAACTATCTATCCTTTACATTTTAACTAAAACAAAAACAAAATCTTATACCTAGACTCAAGTCTTCATCTTCTTGAAGTCTTCACTTGAAGGCTTCTCATCTTCTTGACTTGGTCCAAGCTTGATCCAAAGCTCCTTGGATCACCCCGTGCTAGCTCCAAATCTTGACATTTAATCCTTTGTTGAGCTATGCACCTACTAAGATCTTGATAATGAATCTGTCACTAATTAAACACAAGATCATTAGTAATCATAACTTCATGAGTTGATCATCATCAAAACTAGAGTGATGGGCCTTTGGGCCAACAATCTCCCCCTTTTTGATGATGACAAAACTCATGAAGTTATATATGCATGGATTAAAGTAAAACTTCAAAGAAGCTCCCCCTTAACTCATGCATATCAAATAAGCAATAGATAAGACAATGAGGCACGTGAATATGTATGCAAGTATGGAGATAAAACATGCAACTCCTATTTGCAATACAAATATATATATGCATAAATACAAATCTTATACAACCTTAAGTAAGGAAGACAAATACTTCTCCCCCTTAAGTAAGGAAATCATGCATATATCACAAATACATCACAAATACTTCTCCCCTTTTTGTCAATCATCAACAAAGGGTTCAAAGAAAAAGCAAATCAAAACAAATTTTTCTCCCCTTTTTTGTCAAAAACAAAAGAATTAAGAAGGGGTAAATACAAATCAACCAATAAAGATTTATATGCGATATACATTCATGAAGAGGAAGACGTTAAGTTAGCTTCCCGACAATGTGCATTGCATGAAAGAGGGATGTGAAGCCCTAATTCACACAACACAACTATGTAATGCATAGAAGGAGATGTGAAGCTCCCCCTACACACGTATATCATATAAAGAAGAGATGTTAAGCTCCTCAATTTATAATATACTCAACATGAATCTATATGTAAGAGAGATGTTAAGCTCTCCTTGCATATAGGAAATACAAAACAAAACATTTTAATTTTTTTTTTTTATCAAAACAAAATTTTGAACTTTTCCCAATAAAACAAATTTTGAACCAATCATAATTTGTAATTTTGATACCAATAGAAAATAGCACTTGAAGATGTGTGATATCAAGTTATCATTGCAAAATCTTTTAATGTTTCAAACATATTGATATCAAAAGAAAGATCTAAAAAAAATCTTTTTATTTTTCATAAGCTTATGCATAGTTAATATAAGGTGTTAACTTAACTTAGCATAAACTTTTTGTGCTTTTAAGAATGTAAATCAATTGTAAAGCAAGCACATGAAAATCATATATATGTATGTGAATAGATAAGACCATTTTGAAAATTAGGGCATACATATATAGGAACCAAAATGTGAGTAATATACCAATTGTAAAATTAACATTGTAAGTCATGTATATACTCATAACCAAAAATGGTAGGTTTTAAAAATAGTTATGTCTAAGCACTACCAAATTTGAAGAATAAATAACTAGTTATAAATAATTTTTGAAAAACTAGTTAAAGATCCTTCACAAGCATGAAATCATATGTTATTCATGAATTATACTAAATACATACAAGTTTAAGCACTCATAGTCCATAAAGCTCAAAAATTATCTTTTATCATAAAAGATGAGTGTTCAAAGGTTATGTAAATGGTATTTTCATGAAAATAGAAAGTGAAGCATGAATCTCATGAAAATCTTATTTTTCATCTTAAAACAAATCATATATTTTTCATAAAGTATTTTGTATTTAGCAATGCTTTATGAAAATAGTCATTCAAGCTCAAAAAGATCATAAATCACATTTTGTTGTACAAATCAAAAACATGAAAAATCATTTTTTATTATTATTTATTTAAAATACTAATCTTCATGGTATATGTATGATTTATCCAATTCTAACAATACGCATACATATCCCAACTATGAAAAGAGTCCAATATATATTGCATGAAGGCAAATGACTCAAGGGTATACATGTATATTTATTAGATTTGAATTAAACACACATATACATGAAGTAAGATCAAAGATAGGCATAACAGGTATAAATGACTGAATCATCAAAACTAGCCTATACACATGCATATAGTGAATACAAATGAGCATGAAGTTCAAATATATATAAGTCAATTGTAGTTCACTATTCATATATGTATAAATATAAGTTTTGACACATTCTACATTTAAGCATGTAAATGCCACAAGAAGCACCAAAAAAAATATGAACATGCTATATGATACATGAAATTAAAAGGCATGTACATAAATGAAATAGGAGTTTAAAAATTGTTACCAACTTCAAAGCTCCTAGCATGGTGGTTGACCCACCAAAATTCCTTGATAGCGGTGCTCCAAGTATGTGTCATTTTAGTTCAATTGCACCCACCATCAAGGCACCAAATCTCTCACGTTTTGTGAGAGCCCTCACATACATCAAAATCAAAGGGTGGGGGTTTTGGTACCCATATTTTCTTGGGTCCTTTGAGGTTAGTCTTGTTGTAAGGCACCCAAAAATTCTTATTCTTGGCAAAATTGAAATGACCTAATCTATCATAACAATATTTTCTTAAATGGCCTTTGCGGCCACAATGTGTACAAACGTACACCTTAGTATGCTTATGTGTAGGAGTGTGATCATGTTGTGCAACATAAGCATGAGCATGATGATGTGCATGAGAGGAAGGAGTTTGTTTCTTTGAAAACAAGGACTCCAATTTAGAATGATTGAATGCACAAGAGTTCAAGGTTGAACTCAAATTATTCATTTTATTTTTCAAATCTTTAATCTCATTAGTGGTGGCATGTAAAGCATGATGAGATATATGATCATTTTCTTTTTCTTTTGTGAAACAAATTCTTTTTCTTTTTCAACAAATTTTCTTTTCAAAGTAATATTTTCTTGAAAAACAACTTCCTTTTGAGTTTCCACCAAAGCAATTTTATTTCAAAAACATATTCCCTTCACATAAATCATTTAATTTAGACATAAGGGAAACATTCTCATTTTTCAAAATATTGTTTTCTTTTTCAATACATGCTATTTTAGTTTTAAAAGAAACATTCTCTCTTAGCATGCAATCAAAATTCTTTTTCAAATCATCATTCTCTTTTTCTAAGCATGCAATGTTAGATTTAAAAGAATCTTGTTCTATATGCATGCAATCAATTTTCTTTTTCAAATTTTTATTTTCTTTCTTAATCATGTCATATTTCTCAAGAATTGTTTGGCAAAATGAAGTGAGCTCATCATATGACATGTCCTCATCATCGGATTCGGAGTTTACCTCAAGGGGGTTATCCCCTTGGACCATGTAGCACTTGTTGGAGATGTCGCTTCCAACATCCGAGTCACTCCTCGCATAGTATAGATCTTTTTCGCCGAGGGAGGTGATGATGTTCCATACTACAAAAGCCGATTCAATATTAGAAACCCTAGATAAATAATCATCATTTAGGGTTGACTTAATAGCATGAAGGGCTTTTGCATTAGCCTCAATGTTCTTACCATTTAAGCAATATTCTTTATTAGTTGTGGCAAGATATACACTAAGGCCAAGTCCTTTGAGGAACAAAGACATCTTAACCTTCCAAATTGGATGTAAAGAATGTCAAAGGTGGGTGGTGACATGAAGTCCATTGTGTGTGTACAAATCTTGTGATTAGCCTAAAAGAGGATCTTTAACTCTTAGGTTGTTAGACCCAATATCAAGAGCACTAGCTCTGATACCAATTGTAAGTTCAACTAGAGGGGGGGTGAATAGGTGATGGCTAATCTAATGGTCACTTATGAACAATTAATGCGGAATTAAAACTAAGATGACCAAATAAAACTTCTTTAATTTAAACACTTATGTATAACACAAGAGTGTTGCCGAATTCCCCTTGCGAGGCTCTGGACAAGCTCCTCTAGATTCCCCTTGAATGGGTTGAGGTGCCGCGTTGGCTCTCTTGGTTGAATACTAGTGTTAACAACAATCCCAAGCAAGTATAGCAAATATGAGCACAAGTGAATATCATGCATATAAAGATAGACGATAATTGAATGCAAGATATAAATAAGAGACAAGAGAGAGAGAAAGAGCAATCGCAAATACAAGGGTATGTTTCGAGGTTCGAGCACACTTGCTCTACATCCCCGCCTTCGACACACGAAGGATTTCCACTATGCACGATCCAACGGATCTCTCCTTGGTGCCGCAACACCTACAAGCCCTCGGACTCCCAAAGTCCCTTACACACCACAAGCCCACCGGCTCGTCGAGGCCGCACCTCGTACAACAAGTCCGCACCCGAACTCAAAACACCGCGAGCACACTTGCCCGCTTCCTCAAATACAAAGAAAGATCTTGGTGATCTAAACACTTGATCACCTAACAAAACTCTCACTACAACACTCTCCTATAGGATAGATATAACTATGGATGCTCAAGTGTAGTGTGAGAAATCAAGGAAAGAACTTTGATGGAAAACTCAAGAAATCACAATAAACACTCTCTTGATAAAATCCCTTTTGATAGGAAATATTGGCACTCTATTTTGTGGAGAAAACTCTGCTAAAAGAATGAAAATAACTGGACAAAAGCTCTCCTAAAATCTTGGCTCAAAACAATGACAAAACCCCCTTTTATAGAGGTCAGAAAAATCTGACCGTTGGGGTCTGTCAGAGCTGCCGGTCGACCGCCCGGTCGACCGGTAACGGTCAAAAATCTGACCGTTACAGCCTCCGGTCGACTGGCCCGGTCGACCGAGAAAAACAGAGAGCACTGCTCTCAGTTCCGGTCGACCGGCCCGGTCGACCGCACAAAACTGCCAGACGTGCACAGTTTTGTGCACGTCGGTCGACCGGCCCGGTCGACCGACCTCTGTGCAATGGGTTAACTTGGAGCACAGTTTTGAGGTCTAAAACGTTCGAATTTGGGAATAAGTATATAGGATGAATTTGTAGATATTGAAGTCTTCTTTCTAATGCAACTTAAATCAAATCAATATCAATTCGGAATTGAAAGTTATCAATAAAATACTAAAAGGTATCAAATCAGAAACTGAAAACTGTTTTTCAGACTTCAACCCAATATTTGACATTCTTAACATTTAAATCAGAAAATGATTATTGAATATTAAATGTAGCTCTGAAAGTCATCCTTAAAATTCAATATAAATCATGTTAATTGAATATAGGAATCAAAAGTTATGACTAGAAAACTAAAAGTGTGTCGAGCAGATCAGCAGGACGGACGAGAGTTCTAAAAAGGTTTTGGTTAAAAACACATGTATATTTGAAACACCAAAAACCAAAACGATATTTTTCTAGAACTAAAAATCTTTTATGAAAACACATAAATCAAGAGTGTGTGTGTGATATGAACTTGAGCAATCCACCAACTATCTATCCTTTACATTTTAACTAAAACAAAAACAAAATCTTATACCTAGACACAAGTCTTCATCTTCTTGAAGTCTTCACTTGAAGGCTTCTCATCTTCTTGACTTGGTCCAAGCTTGATCCAAAGCTCCTTGGATCACCCCGTGCTAGCTCCAAATCTTGACATTTAATCCTTTGTTGAGCTATGCACCTACTAAGATCTTGATAATGAATCTGTCACTAATTAAACACAAGATCATTAGTAATCATAACTTCATGAGTTGATCATCATCAAAACTAGAGTGATGGGCCTTTGGGCCAACAGAATTTATTAATTTGTTTTTACTTTGACCCCTTGTTGATGATTGACAAAAAGGGGGAGAAGTATTTGGTATATATGCATGTTTTCAGGATTTATGTTTATGCATATATGTTTTGTTTTGCAAATAGGAGAAAAAGATTTTATGAGTTTTATGTTTGATTGGCATGTTTATCTCCTTATATTTGCATACATGTTTATTTATGCATGTGCTTCATTGCCATATCTTATTGCTTATTTCCTATGCATGAGTTAAGGGGGAGCTTCTTTGAAGCTTAACTTTAATCTATGCATATATAACTCCATGAGTTTTGTCATCATCAAAAAGGGAGAGATTGTTGGCCCAGAGGCCTCCCACTCTAGTTTTGATGATGATTAACTCATGTAGTTATGTTTACTAATAATCTTATAATGTTTAGTTTCAGATCATTAATCAAGATATTAGTTGGTGATTGCTTCAACAAAGGAGTTTTGAAGCCTTTCACATGGTGATTCCAGAGCCCGAGCAACAAGATCATTCATAGCACTCGTTAGAGTCTAGCTTGGTGGATCACGGAGTTTTGGATCGAGTCGACTTGAAGACGGCGCTCTACAAGAAGACTTCGGTACCTAGTTTAGTTTTGTGTTTAGATCCATTTGTAAAGATTAGAATAGTGTGATATGCTCAAGTTCACAATACACACACGTTTTATGTTTTGGATTCGGTATTTCGGTTTTTGGTTTAATCGTTATTAGTTTTCATGGATAGTTAGATCAAAACAAGTTTAAATGTATATTAGATATGTTCTATATACATACATGCTTCATATCTAAACAAACTTAATTTGATATACCTATTCATGTGTTTTAGGTTTTGTGTTTTAACAAAACATATTTTTTGAAAATAAAGTCAAAAATAATGATATATATATATATATGTTTCATGTATATTGGACTTATGTCCATATGCATCATGCCTAAATGTGTTTAAGTATCATATTTTTGTATTTAAATGAGTTTTAGGAAAAATCAGATTTCCTATTGAAAAATTAAAGTTTGAAAAAATACAGTTTTTGGTTTTCGGTATTTTTTCCATAACACAAAAATGGTTCAAAATGTTTGATATTTGTGCTAAAATTTTTATCACATATTTGTATATCAATGTAAAATGATAAAATTATTTTTGTGAATTTTAAAGTAATTTATGCGAATTTTTAGAATAATTTTAAACCCAGTTTTCTGACCCAGAACCATGTTGCCAGGCTCTGGCGGTCGACCGGGACCCAGAGTCAGTTGACCGGGTCGGTCGACCGACGTGCACAGACCTGTGCACGTTGGCCAGGTTCCAGGGCCGGTCGACCGGGCGGTCGACCGGCCAGAGAGCTTTGCTCTCTGGTTTTGGGCGGTCAACCGGCTTATTCCAACGGTCAAAAATATGACCGTTGGCGGTCGACCGGCCGGTTGACCGCCAACCGCCTTGACTGATAATTTCAGCCAACGGCTAGTTTTTGGATTGGGGGTATATAAACCCCATTCCTTTGGGATTTTGGATAAGTTTTTAAGCAAGAAAAATCAGAGCTTCTCCATAGTTTATTTCCAAATTTTCAAAAGTGTTTTGGGCTTTAAACTTCAAATTTGGTTTTGTGTTTAGGGTTTGGAAAAATCAAAGAAAATAGAAATTTGGGAGATTTGTATTGTTCTTCATTTCTATCTTTTACAAAGAGTTTTCCCAAGTATTTTTCTTTGAGTTTTTGTTTTCCAAACTCTTGGTTTTCGACACTTGAGCTATATCTCCTATCCTATTCTATTATGATCTTTTATTTGTGGGAAAAGAGATTGTTTGTGGTTGAAAGATACCACCAAGTTGTAAACCCTTTCTTTGTTGATATCCCTCTTTGATAGATGTAGATTTGGGTTGTTGGTTGCTCCCTCTTTGGTAGAGGTTGAGGTTGTGGTTTGCTCCCTCTTGGTGAGGTGGAGTTGGCGTTGGTTTGTATCCCTCTTCGGTAGAGGTGGATTGTGTTTGATTGCCTCGGTGGAGGTTGTATTGGTTGAGAGAGGAGTTCGGTACTCCCTGTTGTATTTGTACAAAATCTTCGGTGGAGGTTCCCTCGGTGGGAGTCCTAGGTGGACAAGTTAGTGGATTAGAAATCCTTCTCGGTGAAGGCGGGGACGTAGAGCTCGGTGCTCGAATCTCGAAACACATCTTCTTGTTTGCGTTTGATCGATTGGCTCTCAACTCTCTCTCTCTCTCTCTTTTATTTTTGTATTGCATCATTCATATTGTCATATCTTATTTGCTTGTGTTGTGCCTTGCATCTAATCCTATTGCTCATCTCATATTATATGCTTGGATTGCTTGTGTGTGCCTCACTTGTGCTTAACCACGAGAGCTTCATATAGCGCCTCAACTCTTATTCAGAGGAATCAAGAGGAGTTAGTCCAGAGCCCTTCACGGGGAATTCGGCTACACTCGTTGGTTGCGCTAAGTGTTGTTGCAAATTAGTTTTGTAATTCCGCATTTAGTTTTTAGATTAGCCTTATCACCTATTCACCCCCCTCCTCTAGGTGATTTCACAAAGTACCTCTCACAACACAATATCTTAGAGGATAGATTTGCAATGAATAGCTCAAGTATGTGAGTGCACAAAGTTTTTGAAAAAGAAACACAAAGGAAAACTCTTGAGAAAAACTTTTGAAAGATATAGAAATGAAAAGTAGAAACTAGATTTCTCAAAACTTATTTTCTTTTAATTTTTCAAAATTTTGAAATAAAATAAGGATAAAGATTTTAAAGCTCTGAAACTTATTTTAAAAACTTGCTGAAAACTTAGTTGAAGTGGAGAAAAATTAGCTCTTAAAAATCTTGAGAAAAATTGGCCAAGAAACTCCTTTAAATAGGCTAGACAAAAACTAGTCGCTGGGGCTCAGAACCCAGGCCAAATGGCCTGCCGGTCAACCGCCTGGTCGACCGGCCAACGATCAATTTTCTAACCATTGGATTGCCGGTCAACACCCCCAAATTACAGATAGTTTTAACTCTCTTTCGATCGACTGCCCGGTCAACCGGCCCCCAACAGAAACTTGAGTTGAGCTAGTTGGTCGACCAGTCGGTCAACCGCCCATTAGGCTTGTGCATGTGTGCACGTCGATCGACCAGTCGGTCGATCGAGCCAGCCTGTGGTCGACCGATCGGTCGACCGTGAGCAACCCAAAGCCAAATTTTAAGGGTTTTAAAACTAAGTTCATAAACCCATAAACATTTCAATAAATCCTCATTAATTTCACAAAAATAAGTTCATATAAATACTTTAAAGTACAAATATGTGTGATAAAAAACAACACATATTACAAATAATTGAACTATTTTGAGTTAAAGATATATAGGCAAAAACCAAAAAACGTATTTTTCAAAAATCAAACTTCTAAATAAAATCCGATTTTTCCTCAAACATGTATAAATAAAAAAAACAAGATATTGAAACACATTTAAAGCATGATGTGCATGGATAGAATCCAATACACATAGTAAATGATATATACTTATTTTTGATAATAAATATCAAAATAAGTTTTGATAAAAACAAAACTTAAACACATGAACTAGATACATCAAAATAAGTTATTTAAGCATATAAAGCATAAATGCATATGGATGAAACTTAATGTACATATAAACTATGTAAACTTCTTTTGATGGAATCTATTCATGAAACCGATATATGTTTACTTGATATATTCAAAACACAAAATGTATACACGTTAAACCGAAACATAAAACTCATAAAATAAATTTTTCTAAACAATATAAGTTCTAATAT
The DNA here is from genome assembly GCA_038442645.1 of Agave tequilana. Taxonomy (NCBI): domain Eukaryota; kingdom Viridiplantae; phylum Streptophyta; class Magnoliopsida; order Asparagales; family Asparagaceae; genus Agave; species Agave tequilana. The sequence continues at coordinate 30,155 of JAVJIF010018274.1, forward strand.
GTGTGGATAGAATCCAACATATATATATATATATATATATATATATATATATATATATATATATATATATATATATATATATATATATATATATATATATATATAAACCATAAAACTCATTCTATTGAGATGTAAATCATATAAACATAAATTCTTAAAAGCGAAATGGTTAAATCGAAAACCAAACTAATAAACTTGTGTATGTGTAAATACTTGAGTACTTCAAAACTATTCTATCCTTACACAAGATCTAAACTAATAAACAAACTTAAACCAAAGTCTTATTGTCGATCTTCTTCTCCAAGTCGACTCGATCCAAAACACGATCCAAAGAGCGACGACTCCATCTCAATTACTTAATGCAATCTTGAAGCGCGAACTCTTGAATCAACACATGATAGCTTCAAAACTTGACTTCGAGTCCATTGTAGAAGCTAAACGCTAACTAAGATCTTAATTAAATATTTAAAACTTAATTAACACAAGATAATTAGTAACATAACTTCATAAGTTAGTCATCATCAAATCTAGAGTGAAAGGCCTTCGAGCCAGTTAGCTCTCTTTAGGAAACAGGATTCACATCTCAACCACGTCTAGCTTTACATGATGTTTGAGAATTCATTTTCTTGGCTACATTTGGAAGCTTGTTTTGATAGTGTTTTATCTCCTTTTATGCTTTGATAGCATGTTCGGCCACAAATTTTTCGCGAAGTTCTCAAATAGCTCAACAAATGTACATGAAATTCGCAATAGATGAACTTATATTCATTTATCCATCTATCCTCCGAAATATTTATATCATCCCTCAATACTCAAACTCTATGGCCATTTCTGATACAAAATAGCATAATCCACTGTATTTGTGTTTGAATGTACTTTTTATATAAAAATACACTTAATAAATATTGTTCTCTGGCCATATCATTATCGAACTATCCCCCAATAATTTTCTAACTTTTTCCGGATATTTTTCTGAATTCCAAACTTTTTCATCCTTGCTGATTTATTCTTGAACGCGGAACGTGGCTAATGTTGATACCCTGTTGGCTGTTTTTGTTCAGCCAAGCAATGGGAGTGAGTGGTCACCAAAGGGGAGAGGGTATTGCCACCCCAAAAAATGAGGAAGTCACTCCGCAAATAATTACAAGTGTGTCATTTTTTTTTTAGAAGGCAACTATTCTCGTGAAAAACACTAAAATACTCCTTCTCCTTCTCCTTCTTCTCTCCCCCTTCTTTCTTCTCCTTCTTCTTTTTCCCGACGAACGGCGGTGAGCCCTCCGCCAACGGTCTCCTTCACTCCCGGCGACCCCCTTCTCCCCGGCGAACCCCTCCCCCTCAGCTGCCCAGCCTCCCTCCTCCCGGCCGAACAGTGGGGGGAAGCGAGGGGAGTTCGCCGGGGAGACTGGGGGAGGGGGTCGTCGGGGAAGGTTTACAAGAAAACCACCTAAATACAAGCGTATTATCCGACCAATGGGTTTGAGATTCACAAAAGCGCATCTAACACATGTACTCAATTGCACTTTTAATCTTGAAACAAATAGGATAAAGAAGAATCATTAAGGTAATCTCGGTTGTGTAACCAAAGGAACCATCATTGAGGTAATCTCTAGGTCACATTTCATTTCCTTGAGTTTCTCGATCAAGCCTCGTTTCTAAAGTTTTCACTAAGATATTTTCTATTCTCTCGTATTTTTTCTTCACTTGAATGTCCAGGTGAACAGTGAGTGAACCGGGCCTGGTTCCACAAACACCGGAAAAAGAAAATAAGAAAACACATTTTCCTTCTCTCTTTTCTCTTTTACACAATTATTTCCTCACTTCCAAAGTGCTACAGTTAATTTTGTGGTCATGTAAATCTCATTTATAATAAGTTGTAGCACAAAATAGTTAATTTTTTGATCATGTAAATCTCACTTGCATTCTAATTACAGTCTATTTTTTATTTTTCTTAATTAATTTTTATTTTTATATTATTTTGCGGTCTACTTTATTGTCAACTTTTTCACTTTCACTTTCACATTACCATTCAAACACCAGAAAAGACATAATATTTTTCAAATCACACTTCCTAATAATATCCAAATACCGGAAAACTTACTAACCAATTCCCAAGTTCCAAAGGGAACTATTACCAATTCCTCACTTCCTTACTTCCTCACTTCCACCGTCAACCAAACAGGCCCAAAATGGAAAAGTTGTGTAGGGGTAAGAAGCTTGCTTCTATCAATACACAGGTTTTCTTTTCTTTTCTTTCTCTCTTTTCAGTTGATTGGATTTTGTGATCTAATCGTATGCATAATGTGCAGGAAAATATGGTCGAGTTACAAATAATCTAGAGAATGATTGTTGCATAAATGCTGTTCTGCTGCTCTAATCCCCCAAATTCTCCTTATCTTTGTTGGGAGACGCTGAGAACCTGGAAGTTAAGGCTTGAGTTGTTGAGGCTGTGATTTCGACTAGTTAAAACAAATTTTGATGGATTTAGAGTGATGCTGTCCCTTTTTATCTGTGCCCCTTTTTTCTTTTCCTTTAGGTGATGGTTCGGTTTGGTCAGCTTGTTATTTTTTTTTTTTTTTACACTGAGGGAAGAAGTTTTTTACCAAGCTGCTTTATTGTATTTTATATCGTGTACCCTGGATCTAGCTTATTTCATTAGTGATTTTCTAATGTAACACTAGGGAGTTTAGTTCTAACCATTTTGTTTCAAAAAAAAAAAAAAAAAAGACTTTTTTGGTTTAAATAAAGAGAACTATGAGCAAAAATTCAATCTATCATTTTAAAAATGAAATTTCTCATTTGATAATCATGCTTGTCAAGACTTTGGGAGAAAAGGGGAAAAAAAAAAATCCAAAGTTCTATTTTCCACAATATTGCTAGAAGCCAAAGCCGTAGCTTAGAAGAAAGATTCCTGTGGGCCGGGCACAGGCATTGTCTTGGGCTTCAAAATGACTCCGACCCATGAGTTTGGATTACACGACAAAAGAATCTCCCGGGGGCAAAGTCGTCACACGTTACCAGACTCGAGACAGTCGGACACGCGGCCCGTAGAATATTCAACGGTCTAGAATATCCGAGTAAAGGTCCCATCCGCATTCACCGCACCCAATTGGACCCTTCCAGCTCACCACCATCACGTGACCAAATTCCACGTCACCATGGGGCGGGCCCAACGAGATCGGACCCTTGTAAACCCCCGAACGCTACGGTCGATTTCCCTCTCTGTTTCAGTCCACACAATCCACTTAACAAAGAGGAGAGAGACAGTCAGCAACGAGAGAAAACGCTAGCCCTAGAAATTTCGCTGATTTCGAGCTGTCGCCATGATCAATCTCGGCATGGACAGTCGCCCCTCGACCTCTGCGACGGCCGAGAGCGCCTTCTCCTTCATCTCGAAAGGCTGGAGAGAGGTCAGAGACTCCGCCGGAGCCGACCTCCAATTGATCCGGACGAGGGCGAAGTCCTTCAAGAACCTCGCCGACCGCGAGCTCGAGAACTTCCTCAACTCCGCCAAGAACGAGTCCATCGCTGAATTCGAGTTCATGAAGCGGATCCAGCCGAAACTGTCCGAGATTCGAAGGGTTTACTCGTCGCCGGAGTTCAGCAGAAAGGTGTTCGAGAAGTGGAGCCCCAGCACGAGGATTGGCATCGGTTTTTCAGGGTTCAGGAACGCGATTGTGGCCGAAGTGGACGACGAATCGAGAGGGTTTCTGGTGGATTTTGCGAAGGATAATTCGAGGAGGAAAGTGCGGAGGAGGAAAGGGGAGGAGGAGGGGGTGAAAGAGTGGGAGTTGATTCGAAATTTGAAGATAAGGTTGAAGGAGTTTAAGCGGAAGAGCCAGTTTGAGGAGATTTTTGGGAATTTCAAGAGTAATGTGCTTGTGGAGAAAGTGAAATTGAGCCTGGTAATGTTCTATCCTTACCTTTATAATGATAAGTAATTTCGAAATATATGACCTTTTTAATGAGATGTTGGAATTGGGTGGCTATTATTTACTATAGTGAAAATTTGGAGACGGTTGTTATGGTTTGTTTCTTAAGTAAGCAATTATCTAACCTTTTAGTTTAAGTGTGATTATGGCAAGTGTTTATTGTCATTCCACAGTTGTTTCTTTATGGAAAGAGCAAAGATGAGAATGGTTTGATTCTTTAATTAATATACCTAAAGGAGGATGCTTTTCACATTTTAATTGCATCCAATTAAGTGGAAATTTTTCTGAGCCAAAAAAAAGAAAAGAAAAAAAACTTCAAAAGTTACTGTGGGAATTCAAGCTTTATTCTCTGGCATCAGACATGTCATTACCTAAGATTTGGGATATATCAGTTGCTTGAGGCAGCATCTTTAAATCTTCTATTTCTGATAATCTACAGTACTGTTATTAATATATTCAACACGGACAGAAGCATTTGCCTGTAATCTTTAAGACAGAAATTTTTAGATGGGTAAAATGGCAACGGTTGCCAAGATAGTTAAAGCATGTTCAGCAGAAAGTTCAATGATTATGAGGATTTCTCATATTTAAGTGTTTTTGTTGTGATTTCGTTTCATTGTTATCTAACTAATAAGACTAGGTGGGAACTTTTCCACCGTTTACTTATTATATCCTACAGAAAATTCAGGAGGCCCCTGGATGAAATAAAGTTCTGTTTTACAAAATAGGTCCGGAATAGGTTGGAAGTCCTGAGGCAGCATGGCTGGGAACTAAAGCTTCAACGAATGTTTGGAACAAGTTTTCTTTAGCACTATGATGGTTCAAAGAGTCAGTAGACAAATTGTCTATTGGGCTGTAAACTTGTTTACTTATTTAATATCTAAAAACGTGCCTAAGATCTGGTGGCAAGGAGAGGCTAGGTTTAAAAAGCAAATTAACTTCCTTTGGAGTATGGTCATCCCTATTACAGCTCTAATGATTTTCTTTTCTTTTCTTTCTTTCTTTCTTTCATTTTTCCCCCTTTGTAATCTCCTTTGTCTCCTTGAAGGTTATTTGTTTCCGGTTGGATGGTTTGTGTTTGATTTAGGTGTCAGTGGAGATAGATCCAGTAATAGGTCCAGAATTCAGTTCAAAACTAAAACGCTGGAGAAATAGATTGTCTATATTTGAATTATGACGAAGATTGGAAGGACATTGAGGTTCCTAAAACTGGGGATGTTTAATTAGGTGAGATGGACATTGTTCCCTGTAATAAAAATTTTTTGCTGTTACTTCTGAATATTATCTTTAAGGTGACTAGTTATGCATGGAAAATTAATTTGCCCCAGTATTAGAAGGAACTACAAGGGTCTTGCTTTTCAGTCTTGTGCTGGGAATTGGGAAATGTTATCAGAGGATAAGTCAAATTTTTAGGCCATGATTAGGTGGGACTCCATGTGATGTGGACAACGGAATGAAGAGATGACAAATCTTTCATCGTTGGAGAAGACACACCAACTCAACATAAATTTAGTAGTTCTACTAGCATTAGAATTTCTAATTTCTATTTCTTCTATTTTTGTTTTTAGTAATACGATTTGTAGTAGGATTACTACTTTTTTTTATGTATTTTTCTATTTCTTTTAGACTTTTGATTTCTTTTAGGATTTAGATTATGTAATCCAAATAGAAGTAGGAGATGCAATGTTGTATCCGATATAAAGACCTCATGTATTCATTTTTTCAATGAATAATGAAATTAATGAAAATTTGCTAAAAAGGACATGCTAATATTAGCTGTTTTAAGCTTTTCTACCGACGATCGTTCTTGTTGGTGAAACGTTTAATTGAGTTATTTTATCTATTGCTTCCGCACACGTACACGTTTCACATCACCATGCCTGTTGGACAAATTACGTGAGGTATTGTGTAGCTCATATGGAAGTCCAAATAAGGGAAACAGATGAATGTGAATATAATTTGGTTGTTTTGTGAGCTGAACGAAGGAGTGCTAACTATATCTTCTATTTGCTAATAACTTAATATATTTAGGAATCATCTTATAGGTTCTACCAACTGTTCTGTTATAAAATGAAAAATGAGTTCACCATGTGTGTTTATTCTCATATGAAATATCATGCGCGTTTTGTCTATGACAAGGAGTAAATATTATGAATCTCATGTATAGAGTCTTAAATCATTGTCTCATACACTCATTTTGGGCGGGAAGTCTTTAGTCAATATTTTTATTGTCTTAGTTGCATCGGCATCTGAACTGTGCCAAGAGCTCACGACATGTGCAAGATGCCCTGAAGTGTTCCACAAAAATTCCTTTATAAACTTTCATAGAACTATAATTATTGTTGAGAAAAGCAAACACTGTTTACGATCATTATTATAGTTTTGGTCATTGTAATTGCTGATGAAGTCATCGTTGCTACAAGCACCTGGTTTGCAAACATTGATGCTTGAAGTAGGCTATTATTATGAGGATCACATATGATTTGTGTCTTTCCCTGTATTTTCCCCCAACATCTTTGTAAATTGTATATGATTTGTCACTTATTTATCATTGCATGTCTTCTGCAGAAATCTATTCACAAGGAACCTCAAGAATTGAAGGTATATCACATTCTGTTATCATTTATATGTTACTCTACATTTTTTGTTTCCTAAAGTTGCATGCTTTCTAACAGTAGTGGTCTTCTCATGTGCTTAGCTGATTTACATCTTCTCTTTTATGCAGGAAGTGCCACCATTGGATTTCCCTGAACTGTTGGCATATCTCGTTAGACAATCTGGCCCATTATTTGATCAGCTTGGCATAAGCCGATGTATGAACATACATGTTTCCTTTCTAGTTAATCCATTTCCACTTTATAGATTATGGATGTGAGCTGATATTCTTTCTCTAAGGACATCAACTTTTTCTACCACTTTTTTTTCTTCGAGAATTTCAATTAGTTCTTTAAGGCCTTTTCTCATCATAATGTTATTCAGATTTCTATGCTGTTAATCAATACATTAGGTAGACTGAACGTGCTGATAGTTTCTTTTACCACAAGGATTCATTAGCTGGCTGACCTCTGGTTTTTATTTTCCACTGTATATATTTACAAATGTGGTCCATGTATTCAATTAACAATTGGTATATTATCTTACTTTCTTTCATCTAACTTTTTTTTTCACGGAAAGGTGCTGTTGTTTTTTCTTGATGTCTCTTGCGTATTTATTTTCCTTGTCCCGGCTATTTTTAGTCAGCCTTACAGATAAAATTCCTTCCCTATTTTTCCTTTTTCATGCATTTAATGTCAATATTCAAATGTTTTATTATAACTTCTGTCCATCTTACTAGGTCTTCCACTTTTGGTTTTCTTATGCATCAGCGCAATCTGGTGCCTCTCTAAACAAGAACTGCATCTTCGTGTTTTATATAAATAAGCATGGCTTCTTAGTAGTCCCAACTTAGTGCTGCAGCCTTCTGTTTCCCTTCAAGGTTCCTCTTTCAATTCCCCACCTAGGACTCAACTCAAGACATGGGGCAGTGTGGTAATCTATAATCAAGCCCGCTCTGACAAAAAAGTTGTCTAGTCTCACCACATTTTGTTCTGACCCTCATGGCTGCGTGCAAGTGCTCATTGACTATATTATATTATTTTTACACGACTTAGTACATTGAGTTCAATCAAATTTATTCTCTCTTGATACTCAATTGTTTGCTTTTGTTAAATTAACAAACACCAGTCTATATTTTAGAACATTCTACCTTTACTTGCCACAGGAAAATTTTCCATTGTTGATGCTTTGTGAAGTTAGTGTCAGCATGGGTTTTTATTAAAATAAATATGTAAATAAAGGAATTATAAGATCTGAGATGCAGGTGGCACTAAAAAAACATCTTGATCTCTGTTGCGCTTATTTTTAACTCTGATCAGTGTTACCAGGGCACTTAAAAGGTGTATTGACTTTTGACATTTTTTGATCTCCAGCAACACTTTCAAGTAGTAAACCTATTATGACAACATGACAATACCAAATCTTGAGCATTTTTATGTAAAATTAATACTAGATTGTATCCAATAAACATGGAAGGTTATTTTTGTTTGATCCAATTTCTTTTGTTCACTACTCATTATTAATAACATCTTGATCTCTGTTGCGCTTATTTTTAACTCTGATCAGTGTTACCAGGGCACTTAAAAGGTGTATTGACTTTTGACATTTTTTGATCTCCAGCAACACTTTCAAGTAGTAAACCTATTATGACAACATGACAATACCAAATCTTGAGCATTTTTATGTAAAATTAATACTAGATTGTATCCAATAAACATGGAAGGTTATTTTTGTTGTGATCCAATTTCTTTTGTTCACTACTCATTATTAATATATGATAATGTACATATTTGCTTGTACGTCTACGAAGTATAGCCATATCCTACAGGTTTTTGGAAGGTTCCCGTGTGACACTTTAGGATACCCAGAGACTTGATACTGGTGTAACACTGACTGATACAATGCCTGATTGATGTTGCCTAGTAGCGCAAATATATTTGAAGTCTATCATGCATGTTGGTCGTAGATTATAGGATTTTTGTTACTGAACCAGCTTGTCCCAACTCCCATGTCATTATTATGTACACTTTTGAGGATGGGCAGAACATGTGATTCTTTTTCTTGCTTTCTGAATCAATTTTTTTTGAAGAGCTTGAGTTCTTTCGGTATGATTTCATCAATATTATTATGGCACGAATTTGAGCCTTTCAATGAGGTCAGTATGTGTGCGCTACTGCAGCATAGTGTTAAAGTTAGTTTTTTATGCAAGTGATAGGCATCCAGGACCTGGTTATCCAGTTGTGCCCAAGGTATTTGTCACTGTTGATGACTACATGTTGCATAAATATTGAAAATTGTTATTTTTGTTTTATTTCTGCTTTTATGTGAATAGTACAAGCTGACTAATTTTTTCCAATGACGAGCTCAGAAAAATATTCTCATCTTCCTACTTCCTTTGAACGTGTTACTGACAAGTTGTGTAATCTATAGGTGTAAAGATACTATGCATCTGTTTTTGCATCTTTACAAAATTCGTTTCTTTTGGCTTAGTCGTGTTCTATTTTGTTTATCCATTGTGAACAAATGAATGCATCTCATGTGTATCCAACGATATAGGGGAACCATCTATTATCATTACCAATGGTAGGTAATTCATTATGTCATCAGGACAGTACATGAATAGTAGTATTGACAAGGAACACCTTATTCTTTAACTCGGTTATGTATTTTTTTTTTTTTTTTTGGAGGGAAACTTGGTTATATGGATGGCATTGCTACTTGCTAGATATTTGGTACTTGGTGTGGAATCACGTCATTTTCTTTGGATGTTCTCACTCAATGAACTTGAATTTTAGCATTTTTTAGAAAATGATAAGTGCAGGAAAACTGATATTGTCTTGGTTGTTTATAGGGTTATTATTTTTATGTTAAACATGAATCCTATAGTATTGTCTGATTGAACTTGCGTCTTTATGCGTGTGTATTAGAAGCTATATACAAAGACTTATGCTGCAAAATACTTTTTTGGATGTAGATGTATGTGATAAAGTAGTAGAGGCCTTGTGCAGCAGACGCAAAGATCCACTCATATGCAATTCTCCCTCCCTTCTTGAACATGAAAACATCAATGATGAACTTGATTTTCGGGTTGCTAGTGTGCTCCAAAGCACAGGGCACCGCTGTGATGGTGGTTTCTGGGCTAACTCCCCAAAACATGACACAGCAGATACTAAGCATCATGTTGCAATTGTAACAACTGCCAGTCTTCCATGGATGACCGGAACTGCTGTGAACCCACTTTTTCGTGCTGCTTATTTGGCTAAGACCGCAAAGCAAAATGTAACATTGGTGGTCCCTTGGCTGTGCAAGGCAGATCAGGAACTTGTTTATCCTAACAGTTTGACATTTAGCTCTCCAGAAGAGCAGGAATCTTACATACGAAACTGGGTGGAGGAAAGGGTTGGCTTTAAGGCTGATTTCAAGATCTCATTTTATCCAGGAAAGGTAATAATATGGTGCATTCTGTATTATGTGCTGATTTTTATTTATGTTTTGATTGCATTGAGTCATTCTTTATCTTTGCTTTTGATTTAGTTCTCTAGAGAAAGACGCAGTATAATACCTGCTGGGGATACTTCACAATTCATTTCCTCGAAGGAGGCTGATATTGCCATATTGGAAGAGCCCGAGCACCTGAATTGGTACCATCATGGGCAGCGTTGGACTGATAAATTCAACCTTGTCGTTGGAATTGTTCATACAAATTACTTGGAGTACATCAAGAGGGAGAAGAATGGAGCTATCCAAGCTTTTTTTGTCAAACACATCAATAACTTGGTTGCACGAGCATACTGCCATAAGGTATCATATCATGACCTTATGTTGACTGTATATACTTAGTTTAGCAACTAGTCTAGCCGCCAATCAAGTGTACCAAGTGGTCTGATCAAGAGGTCAAGCCGCCTGATCCGGACTATTTAGTCTCCTTTCCTAATCATAGTTGTCAGCTCCATTAATATGAGTTCTTTAGCTTATTAGCTATGGTTTCTGCAGATTTTGCGTCTTTCTGCAGCCACACAGGATCTACCCAGGTCAATCATTTGCAATGTTCATGGTGTGAATCCCAAATTCCTCAAGGTTGGAGAGAAAATAGCAGCAGAAAAGGAGCGTGAGCAGCAGTCATTCTCCAAAGGTGCATACTTTCTAGGGAAGATGGTATGGGCAAAAGGGTACAGGGAATTGATAGATTTATTGGCAAAGAACAAAAACGAGCTCGAAGGTTTTAAGCTGGACGTGTATGGAAATGGAGAAGACTCATTAGGGGTACAATCCACTGCAAAGAAGTTAGACCTGAACCTCAACTTCCTCAGAGGAAGGGATCATGCTGATGATTTACTTCATGGGTACTTACAAGTATACCTAAAACTTTTTCAATACTTATCTATTAGTGTTTTTTTTTTTTGTATGACAATGCTTATGTTCTCTGGTTGATTTTGCAGATACAAAGTATTTATTAATCCTAGCGTCAGTGATGTCTTGTGTACGGCAACAGCTGAAGCTCTTGCTATGGGAAAGTTTGTTGTATGTGCTGATCACCCATCAAATGACTTCTTTAGGTCGTTTCCCAACTGTTTGACATACAAAACCCCAGAGGATTTTGTTGCAAGAGTGAGAGAGGCATTATCTAATGAGCCTCAACCTCTCACCACTGAGCAAAGATACAACCTGTCTTGGGAAGCTGCAACCCAAAGATTTGTGGAGTACTCAGAGCTTGACAAAGTTCTCCATGAGAGCAAGAATGAACCCTCACAAGCCAGTATGATTAGGAAATCAGTTTCTATGCCCAGCTTGTCAGAGGTGGTCGATGGAGGGCTGGCTTTTGCTCACCATTGTTTCACCGGGAATGAGATCCTTAGGTTGTCTACTGGAGCAATACCTGGTACAAGAGACTATAATAAGCAACATTGTCAGGATTTGCATCTCTTGCCTCCTCAAGTGCAGCATCTCGTGTATGGTTGGTAAGGAAATCCTATTTGTATCAGTGTTCCAATATCAATGTCGTGATGAAGTTGAAAGAGCTGGTGATTCTCTTCAACATCATCAAACCTGGCTGTGGAGTTGAATGATACAGCAGAAGAGCCATCGAAAGCACTGACTATAATTTTGTCTGTGTGCTAACTAATTGTGTAATACTTTTGGAAAACAGACAACCCCCATCATAAATTTGAACATCCTCGGCGGTGGATCAATTCGTTGAAGTTATCTTTGGAAATATCAAGCTGAAATGTGAATAATTATGCATGAAGATAAAGGCTAGCTTGGGTCAGTCGAGTCAACTTGTACTTGTTCGTCTGTTTGAACAAAGGGGAACCACCAGAGGTGAAGTCTGTCTGAGCCCATGGTCAGCTGGTTGCCGCCTTTCATGGTACGATCAAATAATCTGGCCTCTGCAACTTGGTGAATGCATGCTTGGGTTGTCTTTTTGGTTGCTTCCCAGCTTGAAGATGCACGCAGATCTTACATCTGAATTGGATGAGCAGCACCAAGGAAGGAACACTGACATCCTTGTGAACTACGTAAAAATATTTTTTGCTGGAGTAGGATTACTAGGTCCAGCGTAGAACATCATAAAAGGCTTCAAAGATGCAGTTATAACTCTTCGAGTTTCGTATGCTGCAGCATCCTCAACAAACGGATGGCTCCTGCTCAATGGGACGCAGCAGGTTTTTCTGGCAGGAAGTGTGAGTGGCTTTTATCTCAAAGGCACCCATTTGTGGTTCTCGGGTCCCCTTATTGAATGTGCCCTACATGTATATCTAACGTACTCTGTCTCATAGTGATGTGCATCACACATACAAGATGTTGTCCTATGCCCATAGTGGATATGTGAACTGTCTTTTTGATTCCTATATAATCACAACTGTTCTTGATAAAAGGTGGTCTATGTGGGGGAGAGAATGTAAAATCATGATCGTAGAGTTTTTTAACTCATTGGAGATGAGAATACAAAGAGATCATAATTCAAAGGCAAAAAAGAAGCTCTGTTCTTAGCTGATGATGGAGAACCGATCGACCTCTTGTCGACAGGTCATGCACAAAATATGCACAAGGAGTTGCGGTCGACCGGTCGGTCAACCGCATAGAAGAAGGCGGCTGCAGGAGAAGGTATTGATCGACCGGACGATCGACCGACTGAGACTGTCAAGAGTTACTGGAAATCTAGGTCGACCGACAGGTAGACCGTATAAGGAACCGGTCGACGGGAAGACGCGAGTGATAATTTCCTAAGTTGATTCAAAGTTCGTTTTTGATTCGAATTTGGATCTGTTGGTTTCTTTAAACTCAAGGACTCTGCCTATATAAAATTGCCCTATTATGTATCCTGTAATTTGATTATTTGATAAGATCTCTCTCCTCTTTTGCCCCGAGAACGTACACAAATTGCCGAACCTCATTAAATTATGTGTTCTAGCTTTCTTTCTTTGTTTTCTGTGTTCTTGCGTTTGGCGACTACTCTCTCTGGTGACTGTCTCCTCTGCGAGGGGGATTCCAATAAGTGCTATCAGAGCTTTTCGAATTCGATGGGGAGTTTCATTCTGGTGGAGCAAATCAACTTGAAAACTGTCTGCAGTTTCATTTGGAGGTAAAGATTTTCTATTTAGATTTGTTTTTATTAATCGTTTTTTGCATTACTTAGAGGAATCTATTAGGAGATGGCCAGAGATATTCAATCCACGGTGAAATCCATGCACTCACATCCATTGAAGATCGATGTGGAAAAATTTGATGGCAAAAATAATTTTGAAATGTGAAGATGTGAAGTGATGGATGCATTGATGATATCAAGCCTCAAAGACACTCTACGATTGGAAGAAAAGCTGGAGGAGATTTCTGAAAAAGATTAGGATAAGATGAATAGAACAACTTGTGGTCTTATGAGGTTCTGCTTAGCGCAAGACATCAAGTATCATGTGTTACATGAAACTTCTACAAGGAAGATGTTAACGAAGAGCATCGAAAGTCGATTGCATCTGTAGAGGAGGGTTTACCGCTTCCAGTTGAAGAGAGGACTTTCTATTGATGAACACATGAATAACTATACAAAATTTCTTGAAGACCTAGTTAATGTGGATATGGAGATCAAAGAAGAGAACAAGACGATAATTCTGTTGAAGAGTATAAGACCTTCGTCCTAATCTTGATTAATGGTATACAAACACTTAATTATAGTGATGTGTCAGCTACTCTTATAAATTATGAAGTAACAGTCTTCTCTCAATGGTACATTAGTAGAGGCGTTGGACAACAAGAGGTAGAAGTTTCAATCAGAAGGGAAAAGACGAGCGTGGGAGATCAAAATCCAGACCAGCTTTCAGAGATATGAAGAAGAACCAGTGCTCCTTCTGTAAAGAGTTAGGATACTGAAAAGTTGATTGTCCAAGGATCAAAGATAAGAATAAGGAGTTGAAGACTGAAGCAAGTCTTGCACAGGTGATCAGTACCCAATGGGGTAGTACTTCACAGGCAGATAGATCGGACTCAGACTCAACAGTATTTTCTTTCTCAGTCACTACTCTTATTATTGGTTACTTAGGTGAGTCTGAGTGGATGCTAGATACAGGAGCTACCTATCATGTGTGTCCCAACATGAATTGGTTTTCTAGTTTTGAGAAGTTAAATGGATATTTGTTGTGATGGGCGATGATCTTTTACACGACATGAAGGGATAGGGACGATCCTTATCAAGATGTTTGATGGGATTGTTTGATCGAAAAAGTTGGTCAATATAAAGTTTTTTTGAGTGGCTGAAAAGTTACAACAGAAAAGTTACAACGGAATGATTCTGATTACAAAAGAGAGGAAAAGAACTAGTTTTCCCTTCTGTTTAAGGCTGGGTTCATTGTGTGGCGATGGAAAGTGATTCTTTTTCCCCATTAATTGGCCGAATGTCGAGCTTCTCTTCTGGACGCTCTCAAAGATTAATCAGGAGGGAGCTCTGTTTTTAACACACTAAGTGTTTAGAGTCTACTGATAACTTTTTTCTCTCTCTGAACCTCTGTGGCTAAAAAGCAAGAAGCTTTTAACTTAAGAATTCTCAGCTCTCAATCTCAGCAGAAGCCTCCTCTTTCCCTTCTCCATAGCTCCTCAGGCTATTTATAGGAAGTCATAAGGGTATTATTGTCCCTTAAAATCCCTCCATAATGGGGATTAACTCTTATTAGTCTCTAAAACTGCATATTTCATACCATATCTTCACATTTATTTAATATTAAATTCTGCTAATAATACTTCTCTTGTATGTTTCTAGATTAATGGCATGAAATGAAGAAGAAAGCCCAAAATCACCATTCAATTGGTGATTAAAAGCCTGCAAATATAGCCATTGACTTTGAGGGCTGTTTTGTCAAAACCAGGGGCCCAAAATCAGAAACCGAGACATGCAGCCGACAGGGGGACAAGCAGGCAGCGCGCAGCAGGCGGCGCGCACAGATACAGCCGAGGAAACACGACTTGGGCCGCGTTTCTGCAGCTCTGATATGGATCCGCGCGCCGAGATTCGACACGCGGCTCCGTATACTGTCTTTGGTACCCTTCTTCGTCTATAAATACCTGGGGCTTTCCAGAGCTAAAGAGGAGGAGTTTTTAAAGTGTTTTTTGGTTAGTTTTTAGGGTTTTTCCCTTATTGTAGTTTAGAGTAGTTTAGTTTAGTTCTTCTTCTTCCTCCTCCTCCTTTGTTTTTTTCCATTTCTTCTAGACCTTGCAATAGGAGAGAGTGATACATGGTTAGAAAGTAAGAGTACTTGTAATAGAAGGTGCCAAGTTATGAAAGGTTATCTCTTACCTCTCTTTGTTTTCTTCTCTAACACTTTTTATATGTTTAGCTAATTTTCTCACATGGCAACTAACTACTAACCACTAACTTGCGAACTTCTTACTTGATAGTCCACATGAATCTAATAGCCTCTACTTGGCCTTGCTCTTACAAGAACCATTGATGGCTTATAATGATGGATTTTAACACTCTAACATCTTAACTCTCTAACAAGCTAACATTACTTTACTCCATGCTTACTCTTATTTAGTTTTGATGGTCTAAGTGTAGCTTGCACTTGTTGTGTTGAGTTTGAATGTGAAAGTTATCGCATGGGTCATACTTTGAAACGCTCTTGAACTAAGAACTAGTGATGGCCAATGATACTTGTGAGGCAACTATTACTAAGAGGTTAGCATGGTTAGTGGAGCCATTAGTAGTTAGTAGCCATGGGTTTTCTTTCTCTTTTTACTTTATTTTAGATATAAAAACAAAATCACAAATGCCATTCTTCTATGTTGCTCACTTCTTTGCTTTCACCGGTACTTCTCTTTTCATTCTTTATTTTTTTTCTTTTGATTCTTTAAAATTTTAAAGAACACTTAACATACATGTGAATATACTGTGTAAACTTCTATCGCCTCCCGTCCTTATGGATTCGACTCGTTTTAGCTTCTATACTATAACGGAAGTATTGAGGAAGTTAAAACACACACACTTTTAACTCTTGATTTCAAAACATACACTTTTCGTGCACGATTTTCCCCTATCAAATTTTGGCGCTATTGTCGGGGATGGGAACGGTTTGATTTCACATTTTTGTAACTTTTCTTCTTTGTTTTTTGGTGTGCAGGTTAAAGTTTTAGCATTGTAGAAGTCCACACTTGCTTTTGTCTGGTTGGGTAAATTCTTATATATTCTTATATTCTACTGCTAGTTTTTGTTTGTATTACTTGTGCACTGTAATAATTTTAAAAGCTAAAATATGATAATTGGATGTTTTAAAACAGTTTAGACATCTGCATCTAAGCACGTGTCAATTTTCATTCCAATATACTGTGTTTTATTCTTCTGTTGTTGTGGTCTTGACGGAGGCGTTCATATTGCATAGCATATAGCTAAGACAAACACGTGGTTGATTTACTCTCTTTGTGTGTTCATTCTTACCTATATTGCACACTTGCACGAATTAAACTTAAGGGTAAAACCCAATACAACATAAGGTGGGGAAGTCATTACCCTCGCTTAGCTAAAAAATCACCTCCCCACTCACACAACCCAAGCCTAAATAAAACTTGCTAGACGTTGGCCCCTAGGGACATCTCGGACTCATTTAGGAGATTGACCTAAGGAGAAAGTTATTAAAGTTTGACTCTTATCAAATCGGTGTCGAAGGTTGGGGATTAAGAGGCGAAACCTTAAAGAACAGTGATTTGGCATAATTAGGCTCGTTGCTCCGGCATGGATACCTCTCACTGATCTTGCCCCTACCTGGCCGATTAACTTGTGGTCAGATTCTGACAATGTACCCCCCGTGGACAGTCTAACTAGTTAGGAGTCGTTTAGGTCTAAGTCAACCCTAGCATATGCTTGTTTTCTTTTTCTTTATTTGTTTGTTTGTTTTTTTTTTTTGTGAATTGTGATATGGATTTCAACAACAACAATTTTTATAATCCTAATATGAATCCATATTTTACCCCGGCCTCATTTGACTCGGATAATTTTAACCCGGATATGTACAACTTGAGCAAATCATACAGAGCGGATTGGGATTATTCGACTCAATATGACCCATACCCCCAATCTTATGACCATAATTTTCAATATAATTTCAACTCTTCATAGAGTCAATGGGGATTCACCTCCCTCGAGTCAAATTTTCAACCACCCTGTCCACAATTTTCATTCAACGATTTGAATTTATATCCTCCTTTTCCTGCCCACCAACTGGAGAAAAATCTAATTTGGAAAGTAGTATGGAAGCCATGCTTGAGTCCCAACAATAAATTCAAAATTTGCTCAATTCAGAATCCTTCCCAAATCAATCTCCATATACTCCTTTTCTAGAACATTCAATTGAAGAAAAATCTGAGCTAGAAAAGTGTTTGGAAGTCTGTTGTGAAATGGCAAAATAAATTCAAAATATGTTGACTTATCATCTCAACCAAAATTTTAAGAGTCATGCTTATCTTTTCCAGTCGAACAAATTCAAAATGAACAACCATCAGTCCTGGACTTGAGTATGGAGCTCTTGCGTGAGTTTGAGCAACAAACTCAATATCTGATAGACTCACAATCTCACCACAATTTTCAAAATCAACTTCCATACTCACCTTTTCAAGAAGAACCAATTGCAAAGAGTATGAAAGACATGATTCAGACTCAAAATTCTGTTACCCGGCCTATCAGTAGGTTTGACTCAATAATGAGAGAATTGATCAATGAGAGCGAGGAAAGTCTTTCTTGTCAACCTTTGACCAATCCTTATATTCCTAATTCTACCAATTGAACCCAAGATCATGCTATTTTAGAAACTAAGATTCAATTTCAGCAAACCCATTGAAACTTGACCAAACTCCAAGGTTTGAAAATCACATTGACATTTTGGTAAGTTATCCCTTTCCTGAAATTGAAATTGAATATGAACGTGATCCTGAGCCTCAAGTTGGTGATTTCATTTCACTTTTTGATTCAATAATGACTCTGGTATCTTTATTAGATTTTTTTCTCTCTTTCGAAATCAACATTGAATTCTGTATCAGTACACTGTGAAATTGAATCACTAATATCTTATGATCACACTTTATTGATGGGAAAAGTGTGTGAACATCAATTCTTTGGTTTGAACCTTATTTTTGAACGAATTTCGACTCTAACTTTTGAATCTCGACTTGATTTGAGTCAAATTTTCGAGTCAGTATCGGTTTTTTTCCTATTCCATTTGAGTCCAAATTCATTGTCTCCCAAAATCACACTTCATTGTTGGACAAGGATGTTGAACAAAATGACTCAGTAATTATTTCTGAAAATTGAAAATAGAATGGGGGTAATTTTTTCAATAAGATCATCAGTTCTCCAACATTTACTGGGTCGTATTAAAGAGGTCAATAAAGGTGTGTTCCGTGAGCCACCACATTATCTTGATTGGGTAGCAACACTTGGCCCAATCAGATCACTACCAGAGCCACCACCATGAGGTAATTTTCTTTCTCTTCTCATTTGTTTCATGTATATACACATTCATGATGCATTGAGGACAATGTATGAGATAAGTGTGGGAGAGAATTTACTAACATAGTTAGTTTTACATTTTCTTTCTTTTACACTTCTTTTTAAATTTTTAAAAAATTTTTTTGGATAAAAAACTCTTTTCTTGTCTTTTTACAAAACTTTTTGAAATAAGAGAAATAGTTTTGATTTATTATTAAGAATATTAAGATTATCTTAGGAATTAAAAAGACCTAAAATTATAAAATTTTAAATCGAGTCAAAATAATAGATCTTATTTAAATTTTAGGATAAGAAAGCAAGATAGGAATGATAATTTGATCTTGAATTTTTTGCCTTAGATTTATGCATTTCACACTTACACAATTTTTGAGATTGAAACAAAGACTGAATATGCCATAAAAATATATATATAAAAAATGAAATGATGATAATAAAAATCACTTATTGAAGTTGGATAATTATGCCTCAAGAAGCATGATTATTCATACAAAAAATGGTGGACAAAAATAAAATAATCCCCTTTAGTTTTGTGGCCTTGTTTACTCGAGTCCTTAAGTCCGAGGGATGTTTTCTCATCTGGTGCCCTAAAACTATCTGGTTTCACTGGCTAAAGGCTCATTACCCGGGTAAATAAGAAAGCCTAAGAAAATTAAAGGAAGAAAAAAGAAAAAAGAGAAAAAAATAAATATACACAAATCAATGGCATGAGAGTTTGAGTCAATATCTCAAAAATCTTCACAGTTCACAAAGTGCATATTTTCTAAAGGTTTTATGATAGATCAAAGAATCGATTTAATTTATAACAAGATTTTGCATTTCGACTTAGTTTAAGGAAGAATAATTTTTGGTTAACCTATGACCTTGGATCACTTATATTTTCATAAAAATACTTCAACACTTTTTTCTATTTCAAAATGCGTTTTCAAAAATACTGACATTTGATTTCTTTTGTTATGAATTTTGTGGGTGTAATCTACTGAAAACTCTCAGGAGATAAAACTCCTCCTCTAGGGGAAACCTAGAGGTTTAATGACTTGTTGTACATGCTCAGTGCAATCGCGTCACCCTGCGAAAGTAGTGTAATAATTTCCTTAATTTTTTTTTAGTTTTGCTCGGGACGAGCAAAAGATAAGTGTGGGGGCGTGATTAATCTCTAAAACTGCATATTTCATACCACATCTTCACATTTATTTAATATTAAATTCTGCTAATAATACCTCTCTTGTATGTTTCTAGGTCCATGGCATGAAATGAAGAAGAAGACCCAAAATCACCATTTAATTGGTGAATAAAAGCTTACAAATATAGTCATTGACTTTGGAGGGCTGTTTCATCAAAATTAGGAGCCCAAAACTAGAAACCGGGATATGTAGCTGACAGGGGGATATGCGGGCAGCGCGCAGCAGGCGGCGCTACGCGCGCCGCCTTGATATAGCTGCAAAAATGCAGCTTGGGCCGTGTTTCTGCGGCTCTGGTATGGAGCTGCGCGTCGAGATTCGACGTGCGGCTCTGTACATTATCCTTGGTACCCTTCTTAATCTATAAACACCTAGGGCTTTCCAGAGGTGAAGAGGAGTTTTTGAAGTGTTTTTAGGTTAATTTTTAGGGTTTTTTCCCTTGTTGTAGTTTAGGGTAGTTTAGTTTAGTTCTTCTTCTTCCTCCTTCTTTGTATTTTCCATTTCTTTTAGATTTTGTAATAGAAGAGAGCGTGATACATGGTTGGAAAGTAAGAGTGCTTGTAATAGAAGGTGACAAGTTATGAAAGGTTCTCTCTTTACCTCTCTTTATTTTCTTCTCTAACTCCTTTTACATGTTTAGCAATTTTCTCTCATGGCAATTAACTATTAATCACTAATTTGCTAACTTCTTATTTGATAATCTACATGAATCTAATAGCCTTTACTTGGTATTTCTCTTGCAAGAACAATTGATGGCTCATGATGATGGATTCTAACATTCTAACATTCTAACTCTCTAACAAGCTAATATTATTTTACTCTATGCTTACTCTTGTTTAGTTTTGATGGTTTAAGCGTAACTTGCACTTGTTGTGTTGAGTTTAGATATGAAAGTTATCTCATAGGTCATGCTTTGAAACGCTCTTGAACTAAGGACTAGTGATGGCCAATGATACATTTGAGGCAACTATCACTAAGAGGTTAGCATAGTTAGTGGAGCCATTAGTAGTTAGTAGCCATGGGTTTTCTTTCTCTTTTTACTTTGTTTAAGATATAAAAATAAAATCACAAATACCATTCTTCTATGTTTCTCACTTCTTTGTTTTCACCGTACTTCTCTTTTCATTCTTTGTTTTCTTTTCTTTTGATTCTTTAAAACTTTGAAGAACACTTAACATACACGTGAACATACCGTCTAAGCTTCTATCGCCTCCCTACTTGTGGATTCGACTCGTTTTAGCCTTTATGCTATAACGGAAGTATCGAGAAAGCCAAAGCATACACACTTTAACTCTTGATTTTAAAACATACATTTTTTTGTACGCGATTTTTCCCCAATCAAATTTTGACGCCGTTGCCGGGAGAAACCACACATGAAAAGTGTATATTTTGAAATCAAGAGTTAAAGTGTGAACGACGCACGAAAAGTATATGTTTTGAAATCAAGAGTTAAAGTGTGTGCGCATTGGCTTCCTCGATACTTTCGTTATAGCATAGAGGCTAAATTGATTCGAATCCACAAGGATGGGAGGCGATAGAAGCTTACACGGTATGTTCATGTGTATGTTAAGTGTTCTTCAAAGTTTTAAAGAATCAAAAGAGAAGAAAATAAAGAATGAAAAGAGAAGTATGGTGAATAAAAAAGTGAGAAACATAGAAGAATGGTATTTGTGATTTTATTTTTATATCTAAAATAAAGTAAAAAGAGAAAGAAAATCCATGACTACTAACTACTAATGGCTCTACTAACCATGCTAACCTCTTAGTGATAGTTGCCACACATGTATCCTTAGCCATCACTAGTCTTTGGTTCAAGAGCGTTTCAAAGCATGACCCATGTGATAACTTTCACATCCAAACTCAACACAACAAGTGCAAGTTCACTTAAAACATCAAAATTAAACAACAGTAATCATAGAGTAAAGTAATATTAGCTTATTAGAGAGTTAGGATGTTAGGGTGTTAAAATCTATCATCATGAACAATCAATAACTCTTGCAAGAGCAAGGCCGAGTAGAGGCTATTGGATTCATATGGATTATCAAGTAAGAAGTTAGCAAGTTAGTGGTTAGTAATTAGTTGTCATAAGAGAAATTAGCTAAACATGTAAAAGGAGTTAGAGAAGAAAACAAAGAGAGGTAAAGAGAGAACCTTTCATAGCTTGTCACCTTCTATTACAAGCACTCTGACTTTTCAACCATGTAGCACTCTCTCCTATTACATGATCTACAAGAAATGAAAAATACAAAGGAGGAGGAGGAGGAAGAAGAACTAAACTAAACTACCCTAAACTACAACAAGGGAAAACCCTAAAACTAACCTAAAAACACTTCAAAAACTCCTCCTCTTTAGCTCTGGAAAGTCCCATGTATTTATTGACGAAGAAGGGTACCAGGGACAGTGTATGGAGCCGTACATCGAATCTCGGTGCGCGGCTTCATTCCAGAGCCGCAAAAACGCCGGCCAGGATGAGTTTCCGCAGCTGTTCTAGGGCAGCGCGCGCAGTGCCGCCTACTACATGCTACCCACTTGTCCCCCTGACGGCTGCATGTCCCAGTTTCTGGTTTTGGGGCCCTGGTTATGACGAAACATCCTTCCAAAGTCAATGGCTATATTTGAAGGCTTTTAATCACCAATTAAATGGTGATTTTGGGTCTTCTTCTTCATTAATGTCATGACCAAGAAACAAACAAGAGAGGTATTATTAGCAGAATTTAATATTAAATAAATGTGAAGATGTGGTATGAAATATGCAATTTTAGAGATTAATCAAACTCCCACATTACATGGGAAGTTAATTGACCCAGTAATGGGGCTCAGTTAGAAAAGAAATGCGGGTCACACGCTAGACGCGTCGCTTGTTGTAGACGCAGGCGTCTCAGCTAGAACGCAGAGTCACTTAGACCCGCGTTCGAAGTGAGACGTAAGTTTCTCAGACCTACGTCTAAGTAGAGCGCCGAGTTGCTTGAATGGGTCACAGGGTTGCTCAGACCTGCATGAGACGCGGAGCTCCTCAAACTCGCATTGGATGGATGATGAGTTACTCAGACTCGCATTGAGCGCGGGTTTACTTAGGCCCGCGTCTAAAGTCTCCATGCATCTTTCGATGCGAGGTCCATATTTTAAGTTTGAAACACGATCTTCGCGTTGCTGTGAGGTTCGCGTCTGATGACTTGTTCTTAGTGATTTTTGAACAGCCTACAAAGCTCTCTCCAAAGTTTTTAAAACTCCAAAGTTGACTGGGACAGATTTTGAATCACTTTGGACTTTAGTTAATTTCAGGCTTTCCATGATTGGACTGACAATCTTTTAAGATGCTTTGAGCTTGATTCTATCTGGATTGTAATCTTCATGAGTGTACTATTGAACTGCTTGAAGCCTCCAAGAAAGATCATCACAAGTGTCTTAGAAACTCAGTCTAGCACTTGTTATAAGCTCTGATTTGTTTATCAGTGTACTACTGAACTAGTAGGTTGTCAATTATTTTTGTCAGTGTACTATTGAACTTATTGTAGAAGCAATGACATACACTTTGTATGTGAGAGAATGTATCCCTCATAGACGCGGTTGTCATGCTAATCAAGTGGAGATGCGAACTTCAATGAAGTTGAGACATGACTCTCAACTGTTGAATATACAGCTCTCAATTGCTATAGAGACGTGGCTCTTAATTGTTGTTAAGAAGCGACTTTTAATTGTTATAGTGACACAACTCTTCTGTTAAGACGTGACTCCCAAAATGCAAAAATCGCATTAGATGCTTCTAGACGCGGATGCAGGCGTCATGTTGGACGCGTGTCTGGCTTGGATTAAGCTCGAGATACGCGCCACATATCTCGGCTACTGAAAGGCTTATAAAAGACCTGAATCTTTCAACAATTAATTCATTTTGACTGTTCATCATCTTCATTCAGACCCGCATTTGAACAAAGCTCTTGAGCTTTTCTGAACCCATAGAGCTTCAAGCTTTCTCTAATCTTCTTCAAAGATTTCATCGTCAGAGATGTAATGTTAACATGACGGGTTAGGATTTGCGATTGGAAGCAAATTGAATTGTCAGAGGTATGATATTAACTTGACAAGGAGGTGAATGTTAGAGGTGTGATATAAACTTAGCATTTAGAAGACCTAATTTTCATTGAGAAAATTGAGAAAATCACTTTCATATGTTTAATATTAACTTAACATTAAGGTGAATGCTGGAGGTGTGATATTAACTTAGCATTTGATATCTCGGCTTAGATAAGAAAGCTCAAGGAAAGATTATTGTTATACGTGTAATATTTAACTTATCAATGAAATGGATGCTAAAGGTGTGATATTTAACTTAGCATCAAATGTCTCGTTTTCATAGGAAAAATTGACAAAATCACTATATAGGTATAATATTAACTTAATAGTGATTTATATTACATTCAAAGCAATTTTGATCAGAGGTGTGATATTAACTTGATCGAGAGATTTCACGATTTAAGCAATTTAGTGGACTTGCTATTCTATTGAAGAGAATTGACAAGTTAAAATTTTGGTCAGGAGTGTAGGTTTTAATTTGACCGAGAGACTTTGCGATTTTAGCAATTTAGTGGACTTGCGATTCTATTGACGAGAATTAACAAATTAAAGTTTTAGTCAGAGTAGTAGTTTTAAACTTGACTGGGAGATTTTGCGATTTTAGCAATTTAGTGGACTTACTATTCTATTGAAGAGAATTGACAAGTTGAAATTTTATCCGCCGGGGATATTGAAGGAAATCACTATTAGAAGTATAATGTTAACTTAATGGTGGGGCATATCAGAGGTATAATATTAACTTGATACATTTGATTTGTGATTATTTCACTGGAAAAATAATTACAACTTTTTAAGATCTTACCATTCCATGGACGAGAATTTGTAAGAGATTTTGGAGGAGAAGCAGGATCAGATCCCTTAGGTTTTTTTTAACAAATCTTCAACTATCAATAAATTTGGTATGTGTATACTAACTACTATTTGAGTTTGGTTAGCCGTGCTATTTTCCTCAGCATAATGAGTTGTTGAGAATTTTTCGTTAGGCTTAAATGCTAACTATTGTAGACTGTCTAAAAATCACCAAAGATAAGTCATCAGGCGCGAAACTCACTTTTATGCGAAGGTCACATTTTAAACTGAAACTCGGACCTTGCGCGCCAAGAAGTATGGAGATTTCAGACACAGGCTTGAGTAAGCCCGTGTTAGATGCGCGTCTGAATAACTCTGTGTCCCGACCAACGCGAGTCTGAGTAATTCCGTGTTCTAGGTCAAGTGCGAGTCTGAGCAACTTGGCGCTCCACTTCAGACGCGGGTCTAAGAAAACCTGCATCTCACTTCAAACGTGAGTTTGAGTAACTCCGCATTTTGAGACGCTCGCGTCTACAACAAGCAACGCGAGGTCCGCTTCAGCGTGTGACCCACATTTCTGTTGTAACCGACCCCATTACTGGGTCAATTAATTCCCCATGTTGAGAGAGTTAATCCCCATCATGAAGGAATTTTAGGGGACGATAATATCCCTGTGACTTCTTATAAATAGCCTAAGTTGCTATGAAAAGGGGGACGACTCTTTGGAATCAAGATGACTTCTTTGAATCCAGGCTCTTTTTGAATCCAAAGAGAGGACTTTTGGAGAAAAGGAGAAAAAGAGTAATCAGTGGTCTCTAAACACTTGGCGTGTTAAAAATAGAGTTTCTCTCTGATTAGTCTTTGAGAGTATCCTGAAGAGAAGTTAGACAGTCGGCCAGTCAATGGAGAACAAGAATCACTCTCCATCGCCACTCAAAGAACCCATCTATAAATAAAGGAGAGAATCGAGTTTTCTTATCTCTTTTGTAATCAAAATCATTTCATTGTATTTTTACAGCTACTCAAAGAAATCTTACACCGACTCAAGAACCTTTTCCGATGCGAACAAAAGATGGTGACTCCGCTAGGGACTTCCTTCTCTACTGACGAGAATGCTTTGTGTAAGCTGATGTCCGGCTCCTTGGGAAGACGATAAAATCCCTTGTCATAGAATTTGACCAAGAAAAGTTTTAGGAGGCCCAAGGCAATGCGGCAATACTACACAGTCTCTTCTAAGACACGCTTTCGAATCTCTTCGGAGATTACTCTTGAAGTAGCCCACCCATTGCTAACAATGCAAAAGGTTTCACTTCTGAAGAGGTTCTAAAAATCTCTCGTGCATCTCATGATGCCCGCGTTAACGTCTCTTAGGAGACCCGCAGGGCAAAAGCGGTGGTGCATGATCAAAGAGACAGTGAAGACCAATTCCGCTGTCCTCCTTCTCTCCAAACTCTGCAATTTCAGGTTATCGGGGTTCCCAACATCCTTTATTGCTTAACCAGAATGCTGAATGTCGACGAAGGCACCACGCATGTCAACAACAAATTGAAAATTCTGCAAAGACAATCTGTTCTACAGATTCAGAATGTGAGGATGATACCAGCATTTCTCTTAAGCGATGTGAGGACTACATTTCTGTCCCAGAACGCGAGTCTCGCGTTCTTTAACAATGCAAGGTCCGCATCAAACGCGAGACCCGCATTTTCACAGCTCCAAAACATGAGGCCCGCGTTCCCCGACAATGCGAGGCTCGCGTTTTTTGACTCTAAATGTGATTGTCGCGTTTTAACAAAATGCGATGCTTGCATTTCAACTCAACGTGAGGTCCGCGTTTCAACAAAGAAACCCGAGACACATGTTCAACCAAAAAGCCCTCACCCCTAGGAGTTCGAGGCTAGTTCCTCAGACATCCCCTCAATGGACCTCAGGGACTACCTGACAAGGAAGAGGAGAGTCCATCATATTGCCTTTCGATCCCACTGCGAGCAACTAATCTCGGCAATACTCTCTGATTGCCATTGCAGCTTTCAGACAAATAAACCTTCAATTTTTAGTCGGTTGTCAATGGCTTTAGAGTTAGACAAAAGACAACGATCCTGAAAGAAGAAATTATTCTCCTACATCGAGTACAACCCAAAAGTGTCTGCAAACATGGTGGGACCGAGTTTCACACCAAGCAATTCCAAGGAAAAGCAATTGGCTGTCAGCTCGTGTAATGCCCTGATCTCGCGGGTACAAAGACATTCTGCGACATATATAAGTAGGTCAAAAATACCCTCACATATATATGTTAAGCATCAGTACAGACAAGTTCAAAAATACGTGGTGCATTATATATTCTAACATATGAGTACAATTATAAAGTTATCACCAGATGTGACATAATATTACATATTATATCACTGATAGGTGCAATTACGAGAGTACAAAGTGATATACAAATATGAACAGTACAAAGGGCACTAACGAGTTACAGAAGGAAAACTCAAGGGACGAGCAGGGGGCCTGGAGAGGAGGGCCTCATACGGTTTGCCGATGATCCCCGCTACCGTTGTGCTACTCTGATCAGCAACTGGGATAATCCACAAGCTTTAAGCTCCGGGATCTGAATATGAGGATCCAGGGTAGTTAGAAACTCCCAACGAGTGGTGTGGCGAATGCCAAGTGGCATTCTGGGATAAGCACAAGTGTATCGATAAATTTATGTCAAAAGTGCATGTATTGAAAATCGTGTCGTGAGCACATGCATACAAGAGCAGGTAAAGAGAATGTAAATGTTATCAAGCAGGGAATATGCGTGGTATAATATGATCAAAGCAGGAGCCTGGTGGAATAGAACACAAATGATAAGGTATGATGTAAACATATATAACATTATAATAATAATAAAACAAAAATCTGAAGTAAAACCCAATAAAAGCAAATAAGGTAAAACTAGCAGTACAAACTCTGTTTACGGTTTCATGAGATAAGTACGTCGAAGGAATAATCCAAATAAAGAAACCCTCATCTATATAATATATATCTCACTTCATTGAAACTAAGTCAATACGACCTGAATTGCAAAACATACAAAGAATTATTAGTTGGCATTTTTTTATTATTATTACTCATCCTACTCAGATGTCTAGTTATATGGACTAGCATCTCAGCATACATATATCCACATCTGACTAAAGCAAGATTGTTATTAGAATCTAATGAGGGTATCAACGAATAATGTTTACAGTAGGTTCCGTACATGCTCGGGATCACTGTCCAGGGTGTTCCGTTGCTGGTATACAGAACCAACTGCAAAGCATATAAGAGGGTCTTATAGGATGCTTTTTTCAAGATGGTACCAAGAAGGAGGAGCAAGCGCTCCCCTCGGTCACCTAGAGGCCCTCAGGTTGAACCAGAAGATTTAGTTGTACAACATACCTAATACTACTGTAAACACGAACATATATTGATATTTGTAGCTTTTGTAGGTCACCTAGAGGAGGGTGAATAGGTGACTAGCTAATCTAATACAAAACTAATACGGAATTAAAAACTAATTATGCAACCTAAAAACTATTAGGCTACCACACAATGTATAACCAAAGAGTAGCCAAATAGGGATGTTGCTGGTGAAAGGCTCAGGACTATCTCCTCAAGATTTCTCTAGATTAAGAGTTAAGGCGCCACTATGGCTCTCTTAGTTGAATACAAGTGTGAGCAAACAAACCTAAGTATATATTCAATTAAGCATAAATATATCAAGCATATAAAGAGATGAACAATATAAGCATGCAAGATATAAAACACAAGTGAGAGAGATAAGCAATCACAAATACGGGAGAATTGTTTCGAGGTTTGAGCACACTTACTCTACGTCCCCGCCTTCAACACTATGAAGGATTTCCATAATAAATGATCCCGCAAGATCACTCGGCGCTGCAATACCTACAATAAGCTCCCTCAAGAACTCTTGGACCCATAAGTCTCTCACTTGTTCCCGTAAGAACAACACACGCGAACACGCAAGCTCGCCGAGATCACAACCTTTACAACTCCTCCAAATACAAAGGTGTTCCACTGGTGATCACTTACTCTTGATCACTAACAAATACTCACAAACAAGGATCCTATAGGATAAATATAGCATTGAAAAGCTCAAGCTTGTGTAAGAAAACTAGGTAGATTGAGTGGTGAAAAAACTTAAGAAAAAGCTTTTGAAAACTCAAGAGAATCACTCTTGATAAACTCTCTTTTGATATGGCAATGAAGCTCTAAAAACTTGTTGGGAAAACTGTATTGAAAATGGAAAAATAAGCTCTTGAAAAACTTGTTTAAAACTCACCTAAAAATCTCATATTTATAGGCCAAGAAAAACTAGCCATTATAGTTCAAAATTACCAAAAATGGCCTGTCAGTCGACTGCCCAGTCAACCGACCAACGGTCAATTTTTGACCGTTGGAGTCTGGCCGTCCAACGGCCAGTCGACCGACCACAGACCCACACTGTGCAATAGATCAATTCTGAGCACCATTTTGAGGCCTAAACATTTGAATTTAAAAATAATTATATAGGAAGAATTTGTAGATCTTTAAGTTCTCTTTATAATGCAACTTAAATCAAATCAATATACTGTCAGAGTAGAAAGTTATCGATAAGTTACTGAAAGATGTTAAATAAAAAATTGTAAACTATTTTCAAAATAAGAACAGACTTCAACCTAATATTTGACATCTTTAACATTTGAATTAGAAAATAACTATTGAACAAGAAATATAGCCTAAAAGTTATCATTTAAATGCAATTTAAATTATATTGATTTAATATAAGAATAAAAAGTTATGGCTAAATTACTGAAAGGGTGTTAGAGCAAATCAGCAGAATGGTCGGCCGCCTGGTCGACTGAGAAAACCTGAGAGCTCTGCAACTCAGTCGGTCGACCGGTCGGTCAGTCGAACTCAACTACGATCAACCGATCGGTCGATCAAGCTCAAGTAACATGGGCTTGTGCATGTCTTGTGCACGTCGATCGACCGCTCGGTCAACCAGCTCAGCCTTCCGTTGACCGACCGTAGTCGACCGGTCGGTCGACTGCAAGCAACCCAAAAACACATTTTCAGGATTTTTAATGATCTTTCTAAATTCATTTTAAATATCATAAAATCTCCATAAATACCACAAAAATAAGTTCATTGAAATACTATGAAGCACAAGTATGTGTGATGAAAAATCAACACATTATAAACATGTGAACTAGTATTTGAGATATAGAAATTTAATCATGAAACCAAAACTATATTTTTTGAAAATCAAAGTTTTGTATATGTGTATAAGATCTTGAGCAATCCACAACTAATCTATCCTTTATATTTTATTCTAAAACAAAAATTTTAACACTTACAAACTCTTAACTTAAGTCTTCACTTGAAAATCTTCTCTTCATCTTGACTTGATCCATAATTGATCCATGAGCTAAACTCTTCTTTGAGTACTAGATGTGATCTTGAAGCGCGAGCTCTTGATTCAACACATGATAGCTTCAAAACTTGACTTTAATTTTTTTTGAAGCAAACACCGACTAAGATCTTGATTGGATATCTGAAACTTAATAAACACAAGATCATTAGTATTATAACTGCATGAGTTAATCATCATCAAAACTAGAGTGATGGGTTTTTGGGCCAACAATCTCCCACTTTTTGATGATAACAAAACTCATGGAGTTATATATGCATGGATTAAAAGTAAGTTTCATAGAAGCTCTCTCTTAACTCATGCATAGGAATAAAATATAAAGATATTCAATGTAAGCGTATAAACAAGCAAAAATATATGCATAAACAAAAACAAAGCATGCATATATAAACTCTAAGTTCTTCTCCCCCTTTTTGTCAATTCATCAACAAAGGGGTAAAAATAAGAAAGATATATATGTGATATACATTCATGAAGAAGAGAAACATTAAGTTAACTCCCTCTGCATACATACATTACATGGAGAATGGATGACTAAACTCTAACCCATAGAAGAATAATATACAATATATAGACAGAGATGTTAAGCTCCCTCTGCACACGTGTGTCACATAAAGAAGAGAGGTCAAGCTCCTCAATATATAAAATACACTCAACATAAATCTATATGTGGAGGAGATGTTAAGCTCTCATTGCATATAGGCAATACATATCAAACAAAATTTGAAAACTTTTTTTACACTCTTAAAACAAATTTTGAAACTACTTGTAGTCAACAAAATAAATTTTGATACTAATTGAAATCAAATTGTAGTTGATAAAATAAATATTGATATCACTTGTAGATAAACATAAATATTATCTTATAGATAAAAATCAACATGAAATCATTTTAAGTTAAAAAAACTTTTTTTTGTTTTGAAATAATAACAAAACACATGCATAAGCTTGTAGAAATATCAATTATCATTAAAAATAAAATCAAGCTTAGCATAAATAGTTTATACTATAAAACATGTGTGGTCAATGTAAAAAAAGCACAATCAAAATCATATATATGTTTGTATAAACGAAATACCACTTGAGATTTGAACACACATATATAAGAAAACTAGTATGAGTATACAATAATAAAATACCATAAAAATCATGTGTATAACTCATAGCATCCACCCTTTCATGCACAAGTCTTAAAGATATTCAATGAGGGTATACAAGGATGGTCACCCAACCAACTACCCTTTAAGGGTAAAAATTTTTAAAAATAAGATTTTAAAAATAATTATATATTGAAAATAGTACAAAATGAAGAATAAATAACTAGCTTAAAGTAATTTTATTTTTTGAGAACTAGTTAAAGATTCTTCAAAGAGGAAACAAATCATGTATCTCATGAAGCATGCTCATTACACAAGAAGTGACATTCAAAATCCAGAAAGCACGTACATGCTTATGAAAATAACGTCATGAGTAAACAAAAAAAAATGTGAGTGTACAAGAATCATGTGAATGACATATTCATGAAAATAAATAATAAAGCTCAAAATAAAACTCATATGAATTTTTTTATCAAAAACATGATATATCATATAGTTATGCATGAATCATCAAAACTAGGACATACAATATACAACAAATAAATAATTGAGTACATAAAAGAAATAGAGCATATAAAGCATGTATCTCAAAATTTGTACATGTATAACATAAGTTTTAACAAGATTTGCATATCAACATAATATAGACATACAAAATAATATATGCTTTAACTAAAGCATTCAAAACATGAACAGGTATGTAAATCTATTGAAAAGATTTTAAAAACACATGCATAGTTAACAACCAATCAACTCAATATTAGGCATAAAACTATATATGATAGAGTTTAGGTCACTACACTAGCATATAAATATTTAAAAAATATTTTTAAAAGGAAGAAATAGTTACCAAAACTGATGTAGCCAATTTATTTCTCCAAAACATGAGGTGGTCCTCCCACCATACTTCGTTGATAGTGATGCATCAATTTAGTGTGTCTTTCAAGCTCCAAATGCATCCATCACCAAGGCATCAAAGCTCTCACGTTTTGTAAGAGCCCACACCTACATCAAACACAAGAGGTGAAAATTTTGGTACCCATATTTTTTTGGGTCCATGAGGGTTAGAAACAATTGGAACCCAAATATTTTATTTGCAAAATTGAAGGAATTTAATTTATCAAAATAAAATTTTCTAAATAGCCTTTGCCACCGCAATGTGTACATGTGTACACTCTAGTATATATATGTATGTGGGTGTGATCATAGTGTGCGTGTGATGTATGCTGTGTAGGGTATGCATGAGTATGTGAAACTTGTTTCTTATGAAATAAAGATTCCAATTTAGAGTGGTTAAATGCACATTGGCTTAAAGTAGAGCCCAAACATTCAATTCTCTTTTTCAAAACATGAATCTCATTTTTATCAAAAGAGAATGCAACATTATTAGCATGAGAGACATGGCAAGAATGAGAATCAAATTTATTTTTCTTTTTAGAAATCTTTCCTTTTTCTCTTAAAACAATTTTCTTTTTCAAAGAGTCTTTTTCTTTCAAAATAGTCTCCTTTTCTTTTTCCATTAAAATAAATTTCTTTTTCAATGATTTGTTTCCTTCACAAATATCATTTAATTTTGAAGGCAAGGAAACATTTTCCTTTTTCAAAAATTTATTGAAATAATTTCAAAATTATTTTTAAAAGAATCTTTTTCTTTTAAAACAAATTCATTTTCATTTTTTAAACTTTTGTTTTTCTCTTTTAACAAATCATATTTTTCAAGAAGTTTTTGGCAAAAATATGCAAGATCATCATATGGCATCTCAACTTCTTCGTCTAGCTCGAAATTGAAATTTACCTCAAAGGGGTTATCTCCTTGGACCATATAGCACATGCTGAAAGTAGCACTTCCATTATCCGAGTCACTTTCTTTTTTATTTGACGTTTATTTCTCAAGACAACAAAGAGTGTTCCATACTATAAAAGCTGACTCAATGTTAAAAACTCTAGATAGATAATCATTATTTAGGGTTAACTTTAAAGCATGAATATCTTTTACATTAGCCTTAAGATGCTTGCTATTTAGAAAATAAGAATCTTTAATTGTGGCAAAATAAACATGAATACCTAGGGCCTTTAGGTACATGGACATCCTAACTTTCTAATTTTGAAAGTTAAGAATGTCAAACATAGGAGGTGTTATGAAATCCATATGTGTGTGTGTGGGCAAATATTGTGATTAGCAAAAAATATGATCTTTAACTCAAGGTTGTTAGATCCAAATCAAGAGCACCAAACTCTAATACCAATTGTAGGTCACCTAGAGGGGTGAATAGGTGACTAGCTAATCTAATGCAGAATTAAAAACTAATTATGCAATCTAAAAACTATTAGGCTAACACACAACGTATAACTAAAGAGTGTAGCCGAATTTTCGGTGAAGCGCTCTGGACTATCTCCTCAAGATTCCTCTAGATTAAGAGTTGAGGTGCCACTATGGCTCTCTTAGTTGAATACAAGTGTGAGCAAAAAAACCAAGTATATATTAAATTAAGCATAAATATATCAAGAATATAAAGAGATGAACAATATAATAGGCAAGATATAAAACACAAGTATGTGAGAGAGAGAGATAAGCAATCGCAAACATGGCAAAATTGTTTCGAGGTTTGAGCATACTTGCTCTACGTCCCCGCCTTCAAAACTATGAAAGATTTCCACTATAAATAATCTTGCAAGATCACTCGGTGCCATAACACATACAACGAGCTTCCTCAAGAACTCTTGTATCCGCAAGTCCCTCACTTATTCTCACAAGAACAACACACGTGAACCCGCAAGCTCACCGATGCCGCAACCTCTACAACTTCTTCAAATACAAAGGTGGCACACTTGGTGATCACTTCTCTTGATGGACAACAAATAGTCTCACAAACAAGTATCCTATAGGATGAATATAGCAATGAAAAGTTCAAGCTTGTGTAAGAAAACTAGGTAGATTGAGTGATGAAAAAACTCAAGAAAAAGCTTTTGAAAACTCAAGAGAATCATTCTTGATAAACTTTAGCAATGGAGCTCTAAAAACTTGTTGGGAAGACTTTATTGAAGATGGAAAATAAGCTCTTGAAAAACTTGTTTAAAACTCACCCAAAAATCTCATATTTATAGGCAAAAAAACTAGCCGTTATGGTTCAAAAAATTGCTAGAAATGGCCTGTCAGTTGACTGCCCGGTCGACCAACCAACGGTCAAATTTCTGACCGTTGGAGTCTGACGGTCGACCTGGGCGGTCGATCGACCACAGACCCAAACTATGCAGTAGGTCAACTTTGAGCACAGTTTTGAGACCTAAAACATTAGAATTTAGAAATAAGTACAAGGAAGAATTTGTTGATCTTTAAGTCTTATTTCTAGTGCAACTTAAATCAAATTATAATTTTGGAGTAGAAAGTTATTAATAAAATACTGAAAGGTGACAAATCAGAAATTGTAAACTATTTTCAAAACAAGAACAAAATTTAACCTAATATTTGACATCCTTAATATTTGAATCTGAAAATGAGTATTGAACAAGAAATATATCCCTGAAATTTATCTTTGAAATGCAATTTAAATTATATTGATTGATTGTAAGAATAAAAAGTTATGGCCAAATTACTGAAAAGTTGTTAGAGTAAATCAATAGGATAGTCGGCCGCCCGGTCAACTGAGAAAACCCCGAGCTCTGTAAACTCAGTCGGTCGACCGAACTCAACTACGGTCAACCGGTCGGTAGACTGAGCTCAAGTCACATGGGTTTGTGCACATCGGTCGACCGCTTGGTCGATCAGCTTAGCCTTCAGTCGACCGGTCGGTCGACCGCAAGCAGTCCAAAAACACATTTTTAGGATTTTTTTAAAGATCTTTCTAAATTCATTTTAAATATCATAAAATCTCCATAAATCTCACAAAATTAAATTCATCAAAATACTATTAAGTATAAGTATGTGTGGTGAAAAATCAACACATATTATAAACATGTGAATTAGTTTTTGAGATATAGAAATTTAATCATGAAACCAAAACTGTATTTTTCTAAAAACCAAAGTTTTGTGTTTGTGTATAAGATCTTAAGCAATGTACAACTAATCTATCCTTTACATTTTATCTTAAAATAAAATTTTTAATACTTACAAACTCTTGGCTCAAGTCTTCACTTGAAAAATCTTCTCTTCATCTTGACTTGATCTAAAATTTGATCCATGAGCTAGACTCCTCTTTGAGTACTAGATGTGATCTTGAAGCGCGAGCTCTTGAATCAATACGTGGTAGCTTCAAAACTTGACTTTGATTCTTTTGTTGAAGCTAAACACTGTAGGGGCCGGAAAATTTGGTGGTCGGAGAAAGTGGTTTTAGCTGTAAAAGATTTCCTTGATTCAAGCGAAATGATTACAACCAAAAGAACTACTCTTCCCTCTTTTCCAGTTACAAGGGAGGGAGGATGTCTGAATCTTCCCTTTGTTTAAAGCTGGGTTCTTCGTGTGGCGATGGAGAGTGAATCTTGTTCTCCGTTGACCAGATGACCGTCCTGGACCGTCGGGGGTCTTCTCTTCGGTCGGTAGAAAGAGTAACTCAGCTCCGTCTACCAAAACTCTCAAAGAGGAGGTAGGCGAAGAGCGGCTAGTACTCAGTAAGCTCGCTGAAGAGTCTCCTCCCTCTGTCTGTTGTTGAAGTCGTGCTTCCCTCTTGATGATCCTCTTGCCTGGATTCGATCGATTTTGATGATGCCTTGACCTTCTTAATTCTCGACCTTTCCAAAGCTTCGATCTTATCTCAAAGCTCTCTCCCTTATCAAAACTCCGATCCCCTCTTCATAGCAAACAAGGCTATTTATAGGGGTCTCAGGGGGTGAAGGTGCCTCCTGAAAACGCTCCCGAATGAGGGGCCACTACCCGCTACATGCGCGGTGACTGGCCCCGCAATCAGGGCAGTTGCAACTGAGACGCGGGCGTTGGGCCAAACGCGCCTTGAAGTTTGAGACGCGGGCGTCGAGCCAAACGCGCCTTGAAGTTTGAGACGCGGGCTTCGGGCCTTCACGTCTGGATGCTGAGGCGCGGGCGTCGGGCCGACGCGCCTTGATGCTGAGACGCGGGCTTCGGGCCGACGCGTCTTGATGCTGAGACGCGGGCGTCGGGCCGACGCGCCTTGATGCTGAGACGCGGGCTTCGGGCCGACACGTCTTGATGCTGAGACGCGGGCTTCGGGCCGACGCGTCTGAACGTTGAGACGCGGGTGTAGAGCCAACGCGTCTTAATGCTGAGACGCGAGCATCGATTCCTCGCGTCTAGAGCTTGAGACTCTGCTTCCTTAATGGCTGGTCTGTTAGTCATTTTTAGACAGCCTACAGAACCCCCTCCAAAGTTTCTGATATTCCGCAGTTGAATGGGACGGATTTCGGAATACTTTGGATCTTAGCCGTGTTCGCGTTTATGACTGGACTGTTGATGCTTCGGGTTTGATCTTATCTGGAATTGGTCTTCGTGAGTGTACTGTTGAACTCTTTGAAGCCGTCAGAGTTGATCGTGTTGAGTGTCTAGATACACAGTCTAGACCTCCCCGATTGCTTTTAGTCTGTCACGGGTGCGCTTTTGGCCGGGAGTGGTTGGTTGTCTGTTTGCGTCAGTGTACTGTTGAACTGACTTGTAGAAGCAGGAGACTGGACGCAGGTTCCCTTTTGAAAAAGCAGAGACTGCTTTAAAGACGCGACTTCTTAGCGAGACGCGATGTTGGCCCGTTTGGGGGGACGCGGACTTTGGAGAGACGCATCTCTTGAAATGCAGACGCGATTTTCTGGGTGCATTTATGATGATGCTGACGGGGCATGTCCACCGAAGAGCCGCGTACTTTGGGGCGCGCACCTGTGTCATGTCATGATTACGCCGCCAGCTGGCCTGGGGAAACGGCGAGATTTCGCCTTTTGGCGCGCGGATCCCCCGGTTCATTAAATGAACTGCTCCACGTGTCAACTTCTGACTTGTGGCGGGGTCGCGACGCATGATCTTCCCTGTTCAAACAATGATTTGGCTCCACGCGTCAGGCAGCGATTCGCTGCAGCGTTTATTGGGCCAAACGCTGCGTATCTTCGCGAATCTCTGTGCCTATAAAAGGCAACAGTTAGAGAGATGTATCTTCTTCTCCGAACGAACGCATTCTCTGAGAAAAAGAACTTCCTTCTCTGTTCAACTATTCATCTCCTCGCTCGGATTTCTTGATCTTCAATGGCTCCCAAGACAAAACCGACTGCATCGACCTCAAGGGCGACCGTCGCCGAGGCTGAGAGAGATGCTTCCTCTGCGCAGGAGGGTGTTTTCCGAGGTAAAAATGCACCTTCGGTGTGGGTTCCGCCATTAAAACATGTTCATAGAACCCTAAGGACCTTTAACACAAGATCGTGTTTGATTCTCGGACGCTGTCCTTGAGATGATAACCGGGGCGCGGGCCTGATGATCCGACGCTGGTGAACTCTGCACTCTGGGTCCTTCACTTAGAATATTTCTAATTGTGAAGGTCTCTGGACGCGATTTGCAGAACGCGGATTGATCCATGCGTTCTGTGCCGCGTTTTGTGCCATCAGGCGCTGGCGTCCGAGTCCAAGCACTTTGAAATTTCACAAGTCTTGGTTTGCAGAACGCGGATTTGATCCTTGCGTTCTGTGTCTTCAACCGCCGATTTTGTAGAATCTGGCGTTTGAGTCCAAGTACTTAGAATTTTCATAAGTCTTGGTTTGCAGAACGCAGCTTTGCAGGTCTGGACACGGATTCGAAAAATTCCTGCGTCCAGTATCTCTTCTGCGTTTTGGTGCAAGTTCGCAGGTCTGGACGCGGATGATAACTCCTGCGTCCAATGTCTCGGCTGCGTTTTGAATTATGAACACTTAGCGTCTTCCCTTATTTTTGGCAAAGTATCTGACCAAGTGTCTTTTTCTTTTGCAGTGCCGCATGTTTCAGGTTCACTCGCCAAGATGCACCATTTTGGCCGCGTGGGTGGTGCCGACCACCGTCTGACTTTTGCACTGCGAAGGACCATACCTGTGACTGCTGACAGGTCGCCAGTTCGCAGGGAAATGATTGCCCATGTTAATGAGAGGACTTCTCGGGTGCTCATGACCGATGCAGTCTTCGCAACGGATACCCACATCAAGCTGGAGAAGCCTGCTTTCTTCTTTGGAGATCATGTCAGCGACGGTGGCAACCCAATGTATGACGGGAATTATAGGTGGCTCCGTCAGATAGGGGAGAGGAGATACTTCCTTCCAGCCATGGAGAGGATGCTCCCGTTGTCTTATCTCCAACATCTGTCCGTCCTTCGGAAGATGAAGTGGGACGTGTCCCGGGATA
This sequence comes from Agave tequilana, assembly GCA_038442645.1. NCBI lineage: Eukaryota > Viridiplantae > Streptophyta > Magnoliopsida > Asparagales > Asparagaceae > Agave > Agave tequilana. The sequence goes on from JAVJIF010018274.1 coordinate 68,564, forward strand.
TCTCTGAGATTACCCTTGGGAATTTCAAATCCCAGAACGTATACCGTCATGATTGCCATGACCGGGCGGTCCTCGCTTGTTTCCCGGGTCACGCAAGTCTGAGCTTCCAGTCGGAGAGATCCCGCAGCTTGCCACCACCTTCCTCAACTCGTTCATAGAAGCAGAGGGTGATTATCCGGCCAAGTTCCATTTGCCAGGATGGGTCCACTCCACGGAGAATTCTTGGTGGGGCAGGATGGTGGGTTTCGCCCTCTCCGATCTTGGAGATCTGCTTGAGCACGTGGGATTATACTCAGCAGTCAGGGCCGTACAATGGGGCATCCCAATGAGCTCTCACAACTTCTTCGGGATCTTGGAGCGCTACAACCCTCAGACGGGGACATTCTTTACCCCGGTTGGAGAAATGGGCCTTGCACTGCATGAGTTGCATGAGGTCTCGGGGCTGGTGATGGGGGAGTTCCCTTATGAAGAATATGTCCCGACTGCTAGGGAGCTTGACCTTATAAAGAAGGATTCCCTGAGGTGTACGAGACCTATTGGGAAGTAATGTGCCACTTCCATATTTGTGGTCAGGTAACCGGTTGGAGGACGCATGGAGTTAGGCATCTATCCTGGGCCAATTACTTATTCAGCAATGTCAGCAAGAAGGATCATTCGATAACTCGACTGGCTCCCCTCTCTGAACAGGGAGTTGACGACATGGTTGCACAAGATTCTGAGGGCTTTTACACCACTGGGTCGAACGAGGACGGCTTCGAACCTGATACGCTTTTCGAAAGCTATCATCATCGGGCCCGGGCTTCTATCTCTAGTCGAGCGCTGTTGGCGGGCTTCTTGATGCTGTGGTTGAAGCGTTGCGTGGTACCTACACGGCCACATGAAGTCATTATTGCCGACGTGGTGTACCCAGCAGTGCTCCTGGCCCATGGCCGTCCTATAGCCCTTCTTCCGGCCGTGGCGGCTGGCATTCAGAGCGGGTTGCGGGCGCTAGCCAAGAGACTATGCGAGGCTCCAAGGACTGTCGACTCTCAAGGCAAGCCGTATGTTGATTCAGAGGGAAACCCGACGGCAAGGCGCCCCAACCCCCGAATGGAGTTGCCTTACACGTATCTCATGGCCTGGTACGTGATGCATTGCCCTTCTCTGATGACAACGGCGCGTGGGTGTAACGCCCCGATTTCACAGATACGGGACGTCACTGCAACGTATATACGTAGGTCAGGAAGTGCCCCCACGCATATACGCTAAGCATAAAGTACAACAAGAAAGGATCAGAGTGCAACGCAAAGCATGGTATACACACATATATGCCAACATAAAGGTACAATACAAAGTCATCACAGAAAGTCTAATAAATTGGAAAATAACATTTAAAGTTGAAATCGGTCAATTCTACATGTCAGAAATACCAAATCGAAGAATATGCTATGATCGGGCCCTCGGCTCAGACTAGGGCTGAATCCGAGTCCACGAATCCAAATCCAAGACAAAACAATCATATAAGGAATTCATAATACAGAATAAATACAGGAAGAATACATGAGTCTTGGTTATACATTCCAACTGCAAGTGCAGAGTTATCTATTTCTTGGCTATCTTTCCTTTGATTTCTAATCCCTCCTTGAATATCTTTCCCTTGATTCCTAATCACTCCTATCCTTTCCCTGTTTTGGTTTTATGTTTTGGTTTTATGAAGCCTTATACTATTTTAAGATATGACTAGACTAGAGAGGTAGTGGCTGGTTCAGAATAAAGCTATTATGTGATCTCTTCGGCCAATTCTATGAAGCTTGGTATTCTCCAGATCGATCTTGATCTGGCTATCTTTCAGAAGACAGCAGTCGGATTCTTAATTATCGGTCTTCTTTATTATGCTCAGGATTTTCGGGGTTTTCTTTATTACACAGCCACGACATCATCAGTATTCATTTATTTCACAGCCACGACATCATCAGTATTATTCAGCATTATTCTAAAGATTTATTACACAGCCACGACATCATCAGCCGGAAATGCAGAGTATGATTATTATTCAGTTGACTAGAGAGCCCTACCTATAGTGCTTCATATCTTAATTGGTATAAATTCCAGCCTTTGTTCCCTTTGTATTCAATTTGCCCCTTAACGAAATTGCGAGGACGCAATTTTTTGTAAGGTGGGTGGATTGTAATACCCCGTTTCCGGAATACGTACTTAGTTGCGTATTCAGATTTTCAGTCGTATTTTTTCGATTTGTTTCCTGTATTTATTCTGTATTATGAATTCCTTATATGATTGTTTTGTCTTGGATTTGGATTCGTGGACTCGGATTCAGCCCTAGTCTGAGCCGAGGGCCCGATCATAGCATATTCTTCGATTTGGTATTTCTGACATGTAGAATTGACCGATTTCAACTTTAAATGTTATTTTCCAATTTATTAGACTTTCTGTGATGACTTTGTATTGTACCTTTATGTTGGCATATATGTGTGTATACCATGCTTTGCGTTGCACTCTGATCCTTTCTTGTTGTACTTTATGCTTAGCGTATATGCGTGGGGGCACTTCCTGACCTACGTATATACGTCGCAGTGACGTCCCCGTATCTGTGAAATCGGGGCGTTACAGTGGGAGTACGAGTCCTGTCCCTTTTGTGAGGCGGCTGGAAGACTCGGATTGGAGTGACACCTATATATATTATATTCGGAGACGTCTCTCAAATGCCGCCAATTACCAGCTCAACCGCTGCTTCCCTGGAATTCCTGGTGCATCCTTTGGTGAGCAATTCACTGATTCTATAGGTCGGGATGACCTCACCCAACTGTCTGCGGGAGTCTTCCGGTGGTTGATCAATATACGACCAGGATATGTGCTGTTTCGCCAAGGGACTTCCTGCACTATCGAACCGTATATGCCAAGTCGTTTTGCCCGACAGTTTGGCTATGCTCAGCTTTATGTCGGCAATCCGAATACACAACTTGCCTTCAATGGGAATTTGTGCGAAGGTGCTCGAGCCTGGTATTATAGCGTGGCTGGGGGGACAGAGGCAACTTTCCGTTTGCCAGTCGAGGAGCCGAAGAACCTTACCAGCTTCACTTTCTGCACCTGGTATTCTCGGGTAAACCAGTCACCGGATTTTGCCCCCGGGTATACGGGTATTGAGGGCATTAATGCCTATCTCAAAACACAGTCGGAGTCTGGCAAATGCTCGCACATGATCACCCAGTATTTAAAGGTCCAGAAAGAGCTGGAGAGAGCATCTCAGAGAGAAGCTGAGGGAGGCTCAAGAGAGGAGCTCCGAGTAACCCGGAGTAGAACCAAGCTAGGGCCACAGGAGGGGCCTTCTACCGCCAAGGCTCAAGAATTGGTGAGTAAGCGTCGTCGGGGTCCCACCTCAACTGCTGGTCCTGTTTCGAAGAGGGCTCGGAGGGATTTAGCAACAGAAGTCTCTCCCTCAGAAGGCATTTCTGCTGGAGTTGAGGACTGTCCTGAAGACCTCTTTATCATGGTTGAGGAACCGCCAGAGGATAAAAATCTCCCGGTTTAATCCGTGCTCCTAGGTCGCACAGAGGGACCTGTAAGATTGCGGGAGAGGGGGAATTGGTTGACAAACCCACTATAGCTGACGAGGAAGAACAGCTCGTGGGAGGGAATGTCCAAATTCCAGGGTTCTCAGCTCGGTCTGAGCCTTCTTCTGCTCGTGAAGGGAGAGACAAGGCACAGTGGTCAGGGCCTCCTAGTGTCTTCATTTCCAGCGCTCAGATAATCGACCCTAGTCCTACCACTGGGGTGATTGGTGGCAAGGCCCCGGTCACCGAGGACCTTTGCGTTGAACTGTCGTCTTCCGCGTCTGATACGGAAAGCGACTTTGAAGATAAAGTCGACTACGGCCATGAACCCGCTCTTCCTGATCAGAGCAAATTCTTCTACATCTCGGAGGAGAAAATATACGGGGGTGAATCATCGACTGCGTTACCGCTGGCGATAATCCCTGCTGAAGGTATAACTTCCTCGCATGTCGAGGCGATGGAAACAGAGTTGACCCAGCCCAAGGGGATTGAGGCTTCGGCCGCTGAGATAACCTCGGAGGGGGTAGCTGTTGAAGTTGGGGAGCCTTCCCCTTTGCCAGGAGGGGAAACAACCATTGAGGCTGAGGAGGCTCTCACTCCGCCGGTGGAGAAGGCTACTGCTGAAGCTGAGGAGACTCCCCTTCTACAGGACTTGACGCCTCTGGACCTCGAACCTAGTAAGGCAGCTCTGACTGAGGGGGCTCAGGTGGGGAGTCCGACGGTCGGCACCCTTCCAGGAGGCCACACAGCTCAATTCTCGGTGGAAGTTTCTGAAGAGGTTGTGCTTACAACTCCTTCATTGGTCGTGGAAGCTCCTGCAGAGGCAGCGCTCCAGGAAACGCCAGTGGGTAGTCTTGCTCTTGCCACATCGACGGCCGGCACGGCTCTTGTGCGAGAAGACCCGCCCTATATCCCTTATCCCGTGACAGAAAAAGGGTCGGGAAGCTTCTTAGGTGGTGAAGACATGGGGGAGCTGGCACGTCAGATGGTGCAACAATTCTTCACCTCGATGGGATCATGTATTGATCTCATCTTCCGTGGACACAGCACCTTCCAGTTCGCCCAGAGGCTTCTTGAAAATATGGCCGTGAGCGTCGAATTGGCGGGAGGCCCTTCACTTGCCAGGGCATGCCTGCAGGTGGTAGAGCAACTTGGAGATAACCTGCGGGAGCTGGAATCTTGGAAGTGCTGGTTCTTCCGGTGAGGCCCAGGCCATCCTGACTAGGCTCCTAGCTGCTCAGGAACGGGAGCGACAGGAGGCGGAGGCGCAGATCACTGCCGAGGTCCGTGACCTTGAATATTCCAAGGCTGAATTTCAAAAATTAGCCGGAGATTCGAGGGAATCTGAGCTCAGTGTGCAGAGCACGGAGCAAGTCATCCTCAGAACTCGGGACATTATCGCCAAGGCGGAAGCTGTTCTTGCGCTAAATGAGGAGAAACTTGTTTCCCTCAAAAAGGAGCTTGAGGAGCAACGGGCTGCTACGGCGCGTGCTGAAGAGAGTCTATCCCTACAATCTTCCAGGGTGGAATCTCTGCGGATGCAGCTGGCTGCCAGAAGTTTCTTATCTGAGGCGGAGTTGCGGGACCGGGCTATCATGGAGGCTGAGAGGACGCGCCAGCATGAGATTCACCGCCTTAGGGAACAAATCCGTTCCTTGGCGAGCCAGGACATTTAGCCTTCTTTTCTTCTTCTTTTTTTTTTGTAAAGAAAAGGGACACTCTATTTATTAAGAGTGTTTGTATCCACTTCTATCATTTCTTGATATAATAGAAGTTTTCTTTAGAGCTTTTGTCCCAATTTCTTTGTCCTGTTGTGGATGAGTCCAACTCTTGATCACTAGTCGTGATTACTGAACTTAGGTAGGACTAAGTTCTTTTAATGAGACGCGGTCTTGGCGAGACGCGGCATTAATCCCACAGGGTGAGACGCGGTCATCAGTCTACCGGAACTTAGATTTCACTAAGTCCTTTTACTGAGACGCGGCGGCGATCACAGAGTGAGACGCGGTCGTCAGTCTACCGGAACTTAGATTTTACTAAGTTCTTTTACTGAGACGCAGCGTCAATCATAAAGTGAGACGCGGTCATCATTTCATAAGAACTTAGATTCTACTAAGTCCTTTTGATGAGACGCGGCGTCAATCACAAATCGGAACGCGGTCTTCTTGATGAGATGCGGCGTCAATCAAAAGATGAGACGCGGCATTGATCCGTAAAGTAAGACGCGGCTGTCAGTCCCTGAGACGCAGCGTCAATCACAAGGTGAGACGCAGCTCTGAATAACGCAAATCTGTCTTGCGCGGATCGGGCAGACGCAAGAGATGCAGCCTTGTCTGCTGAAGGGACGCGGCTTTCCCATCTGCGTCTAATGTGATCTGACTCAAGATTTTAGGAGATCTTTGCTCGTCAGGTCTTCACTGTCGATTGGGATTCCGAGTCATCCGTTGATTCCCAAGGCAGTTATCCACGCGTCAACTCCTTATTGGACTCAGGAGTTACTGCCCTTGGACGCAAAACCGATGCGGGCGGTTGAAAACCGGCGCTTGCGACGGTTCCCAAAGCGGCGTTCCACGCGTCAATCCTTCACTGGGCTTTGACAATCGTGCGTGACGGTTCCAATTAACGCCTCATTAATGGCAGTTATTAGGGCCTGCCTATAAATAGGGTGCGCTCCCCTTCTATAATCCAAGCTTGGATTATTTCTCTTTGGTGGATTGCTCTGAGAAGTCCCACCTTCTTCAGAAAAGAGTTTCTTGATAGGGACTCCGTCTCCATGGACGAAGGTAATTCCGAGGATGAAGATGACCCAGAGCTCTCACGCTTCGGTTTGGTCTCTTCAAGAAGAACCCCCTCTCGGATCATCTTGGACGCCTGCGTTTGGGTGCAGAGAGGCCAACTCTGGCCAGAGGTCTCTGCTGGTATGTCCCCCCGATGATGTGCATAGCCTGAACTTCGGCATGATCATCTGAATGAAGTCCCGGTGCATTCCTCCTCTGGAATTTGTGCCAGTGACTTGACTTCTCTGAATGCAGGCGCTTGACGCTGGCTTTGCCCATTGCGTTTTACTGCCTTGGCGCGTTTCAGACCTGAATCTTGCAACTCCTGTTCACCCAACAGAGAGATGGCAATTTTTTGGCGTTCTGAAATTCTTTGCGTCTGGTGCATTAGGCGCGGGTACAAACTGAGGCCGCGTTTGAATCCTATGCGTGGCGCAGTTTGACTTGCGTCTGTTTGACTGTGCGGGTCATTCCCGCGTCTGAAGTCTTGAATGGCTGCCGCGTTCTGTTAGTTTCCTTTATAAAAATGTACTGAGTTCCAGATTTTCTGACTCTCTTGCTTATTCTTTGCAGGTAGGCTTGCTTGTCCTTTTTCAGGTTTGCTGGGCCCCAGAAAGAATATACCGGCTGGCGAACTTGCTCCACGTTCGTTTGTGAGAGATTAAATTATGGTCCTCGTCGTTTGTGAGAGATTAAATTATATCTCTGACGAGGACCCAACCCTCGCCAAGGTCTCTTCAGATCTGGTGCAAGAGACGGATAGGCTGAGTATCGGCGAGGGTGGTCCGGCGGTTACGGTGGCGGAAAAGATCCTCTTCCTCTCCCAACTCCAGAAGTGACATCAAGGACATTCCGTTAGATGGCCTGCTGGGGAAAGGGGTGGTGATGAATGCAGGACTTTCTGCTGCCGCTGGACCTAGTGGAGGGTAGCATCCTTTGTGATGACTCCTAAACTTCCTTTCTCACCCCAAAAGTGACTCCATGTTTGTTGGATGATCTGCTAGGGAAAGAGACGCGCCTGAACGAAGGGTTGCAGGACCTTCTGTTGCCACCGGACTTCAAGAACACCATTGCTCTTGGCTTAGTCAGCTAGGGCGCTTTCGAAAGTTGGCGTCGTCGCCATGGCGCAATCGGTTCCAGTTGTGCACCTGGGATCAGATGCGGTTTCAAGGAGTGAGTACGGCCTCTGAGAGAGAGAGGGACTTCTTTGTACTCCTTAATTGTAACACTCAATCTTATTGTATAAGAGAGCGTTTTGTATCACTTTCATATGCTTGAATATCAAATAAAAGTGACACTTTTCTTTTTGCCTCTTTCTGTTGTCTTGAATGTTTTGTTTAGAAGCAAAAGAATGATTTTGGTGGACCCGCCACTTTATAAAAGAAAGTGACAAGTGGAGTGCGTACCCCCAGAGAAGGTGAACTTTTATCAAGGATTTGGGATTAACTTGATTTAAGATCAGCTGGGGATTTTGATGGAAGCATTGTTTATCGGTGTAATGTTAACCAACAATGCCTCCCAAATGAATTTGATACTCGGTTGGGGAGAATATCAAATGAAACTAGACTCGTGGGGAATCTAGTAAGATTTTTACCGCTAGAGGTGTGATATTAACTTAACGGTTTAGAAGTAGTCTTGTCAGAAGTGTAATATTAACTTGACAAGGACGTGAGTTAGAGGTGTGATATTAACCTAACTCATCAGCATCTCAGTTTTATTTGGGAAAACTGAGGGTGTCACTGTCATAGGTGTGATGTTTAACTTAACAGTGATAGTAATGCTAGAGGTGTAATGTTGAACTTGGCATTAGTCGTCTCGGCTTAAAGAAGTCAAGGAAAGGTCATAGCCATAGGTGTATTGTTGAACTTAGCAATGACTCGGATGCTAGAAGTGTAGTGTTAACTTGGCATCGTTCATCTCGGCTTGGACAAGGAAGTCGAGGAAAGGTCATAGCCATAGGTGTATTGTTGAACTTAGCAATGACTCGGATGCTGGAAGTGTAGTGTTAACTTGGCATCGTCCATTTCAGCTTCGATATGGAAGTCTGAAGAAAGGTGACTGTCAGAGGTGTGATATTAACTTGACAGGCACTCGAAGTACCGCTTAGAGGTGTAATGTTAATTTTAAACAGTAGTTTTGTCAGAGGTGTGATATTAACTTGACAAGAATTTGCTTGCGATAGGAGCAATTTGAGGACCTGTCATTCTATTGATGAGAATTGACAAGTGGAATTTGAGGTGCCAGAGGTATAGTGTTAACTTGGCAAATTTGAGAGTTTGTTACTCTATGCAGAGTTAACAAGCCAGGCTTGTACTCGACAAAGAGTATTCATTACCAGAGGTATAGTGTTAACATGGTAATGATTGCATTTTGTGGTCCTACCATTCTATGGATGAGAATTGGTAAGGGATTTTTGGAGGGAAGAGTGGAATCAAGTCCACTTAGGATTTTTAGCAAACCCTCAGCTATCAACGGATTTGAGGTGCCTTTACCAACTACCGTTTGGGTTGGGCTAGCCATGCTATTCCCTCAGCATGATGAGTTGTCGAAGACTTATGTTGGACTTAAAAGCCAACATTTTCCTCTATCCTTAGCCGTCGGAGGCGTCGGATCAAATGGGAACGTGTCCCTTAGGATTTTTAGCAAATCCTCAGCTGTCAACGGGTTTGACATGCCTTTACCAACTACCGTTTGAGTTGGGCTAGCCATGCTATTCCCCTCAGCATGATGAGTTGTCGAGGACTTATGTTGGACTTAAAAGCCAACATTTTCCTCTATCCTTAGCCGTCGAGGGCGTCGGATGTTTGATCAGAGGTGTACTTTTAACTTGATCGGTGGAAGAATGCCATCTAGGGATAGTATTTCTTCAGGAATTTGCCATTGATTGGCATCATGAGTGTATCGCCATTTGAGGTTATGAGGCGATACGATCCATTTGAGTAGACTGACTCTACTACAAACGGTCCTTCCCATTTGGGTTGGAATTTTCCTTTCGTCTTGTGCGTCATGACCATGGGTCTTCGGACGGCTAAGACGAGGTCGCCTTTCTTGAAAGTTCGGGATTTGACTTTCTTGTTGAAGGCTCTGGTGATACGAGCTTGGTAAAGCTCGATTTGTTGTTGGGCCTGCAGACGCTTGTCGTCCAAGGCTTCCAATTCTTGGAGTCGCTGTCGATGCTTCTCCTCTGTTGTCATTTTCGCTGTCAAGGCGACGCGAAGAGATGGAATTTGGATTTCCAGTGGAAGGACGGCTTCGCATCCGTACACCAAGGAAAATGGCGTGGCTTTAGTTGGGGTTCGCACAGTCGTGCGATAGGCCCATAAGCATTCGCCCAACTTATCGTCCCAGTCTCGTTGACTTTTCGAGACGAATTTCTTGAGAAGCTTGCCAATAGTCTTATTGAAAGCTTCTGCGAGGCCGTTAGCGGGCGGATAGTATGCCGTTGATGACACACTCTGGATTCTGAACTTGGCGCAGAATCTCTGAAAAGCCTGGCTGATGAACTGGGGTCCATTGTCATGGACAATCCGCCGAGGCACACCGAACCGGTAAATAACGTGATATTTCACGAACTTGATCACGTTAGAAGATTTCACCTCTTTCAAAGGGATAGCTTCGGCCCACTTTGAGAAGTAATCGGTTATCGCTAGGATGAACCGATGTCCCTTTGATGATGGTGGGCTGATAGGACCAACCACGTCCATCCCCCACATTTCGAACGGCCAGGTAGAGGTCGTAGAGTGGAGGTATCCTGGTGCTTGATGGATGAAATCGCCATGTATTTGACAGGCGTGACATCTTTTGGCATAGGCAACAGCATCGGCAACCATCTTGGGCCAGTAGTAACCCAATCTTTGGAGTCGGTTTGCCAGCTTCGGGCCAGGTTGATGAGCTCCACACGTACCCTCGTGGGCTTCTTTCAACACTTCGTGGGCTTCTTTTGATGAGAGGCACCGGAGTAAGATCCCGTCATGCGATCTACGATACAATGTTCGCGAAATCGCATTGTAGTAGAATTTGGAGGCTTTCCTTCGGATGGCAGCCGCCTCCCTGGTGTCTTCGGGCAAGATGCCGTATAAGACAAAATCAATGTAGGGGAATCGCCAGTCTTTAAGCTCTGGATCGGTTGACACTTCAAGTGTTTCCTTACCGCGACGATCTCCCGTTGACCTCTGGTAGTCTCCGAGGGGACTTTTTGGGCAGTATAGGTCGTGGCTATAGACGAATATCTTCTCCATTGCTCCAGCTGGAAGAGCTAAGGAGGCAGCAAGGGATGCAAGTGCATCTGCATGCGCATTTTGCTTGCGCGGTACATGGTCGATGTAGAAGTTTGAAAACCTCTCGGCCATGTGGATTGTCGCGTTGTAGTAGGGTACTAGATCTTCATGCCTGACCTCATACTCTCCGCGAACTTGGCTGACGATGAGTTTAGAATCACCGTATGCCTCGAGATTTTTAACGCCAATCTCATCGGCGAATTGCATTCCAATCAAAAGAGCGTTGTATTCCGCCACATTGTTGGAACAGGGCTCGGTTAACGAGATAGCTCGGGGAATCACATAATTTTGTGGGGAGACGAGTACCACTCCTACCCCCGCTACTGTGTGTCCCTTCGGGCTTGCCCTTGATGCACCGTCGAAGAAAAGTTGCCATACTTGACTTTCGAACGGTGTCTGAGCTAGGCAGACTTCGGCGACCTCATCTGGGAGATCCTCGTAGAGTTTGGCTGCCCTGGGATCTGGGTGTTCAGCTAAGAAGTCCGCCACCGCTTGTCCCTTAATAGCCTTTTGTGGTAGGAAGTGCATCTCATATTGAGAGAGCAATATAGCCCATTTCGCCAGTCGGCCGTTCAATGATGAAGGCTTTGTCATGAGTAACCTCAGGGGGTTGACTTTGGATATGACATTTATGGTTTGGCCCACCAGATAGTGTCGCATTTTCTGAATAGCGAACACCAGTGCCAAACATTCCTTCTCGATCGGGTTGTACCGATGTTCGGCTCCGATCATCGTTCTACTTAGGTAGTAGATTGCTTGTTCTCGCCCCTGGTCATCATTCTGAGCTAGTAGAGCTCCCAAAGAATGATCCATTGATCGGACGTACACCAGGAAAGGCTTTCCGGATACCGGAGCTGCCAGGACTGGTGGTTGGGTGAGGTAGTGCTTGATCTCCTCAAATGCTTGCTGGCAAGCGTCGTCCCAAATGAACGAAACGCCCTTCTTCATCAGCTTAGCGAAGGGTTGGCATCTCCCGGAAAGGTTTGATATGAACCTGCGGATGTATGCCAATCGTCCTTGTAATCCTCTGAGCTCCTTGAGGCTTCTGGGGGGTTGCATCTCTTGGATAGCACGGACTTTCTCCGGATCCAAATGGATTCCTGTGGAAGTCACAACAAATCCTAGGAATTTGCCACTGGCTACCCCCAGGAAGGACTTGGTGGGGTTCAACTTCAATTGATGAGCCCGCATGATGTCGAAGACCACCCTCAGGTCTGCTATGTGATCTCCTTTAATGCGACTTTTCACCGCGATGTCGTCGACATAACATTCCACCGTTTTGCGTATCTGCCGATGGAAAATGGCATTCATGGCCCTTTGGTAGGTTGCCCCCGCATTTTTCAGACCGAAGGGCATGACGGTGTAGCAATATACCCCTAGAGGTGTCCTGAAGGAGGTGTGCTTTTCGTCATCGGGATACATCTTGATTTGATTATATCCTGAGAACCCGTCCATAAAGGACATTCGCTCGAATCCACAAGTATTGTCAATCATGACATCTGTGATTGGCAATGGGAATTCGTCTTTGGGGCAGGCCTCGTTTAGATCACGGAAGTCGATGCAGATCCGAATCTTCCCGTTCTTCTTGGCGACGGGGACGATGTTAGCTACCCAATCGGGATGCTGTTCCTCCCTGATAAAGCCGTAGTCAATAAGCTTCCTGACTTCTGATTGGATTGCCTCCATTATCTCTGGACGGAACCGTCGCTGCTGTTGTTTAACAGGCTTCATGTCCGGATTGATGTTGAGGCGATGCATAGCCACTTGAGGATCAAGTCCAGGCATGTCCTCATAATTCCAGGCGAAGACATCTATATACTCTTGTACAAGAGATATTAAATCCTTCTTCTCTGGAGGCGACAGGCCGTCACTTATGAAGATGGGTTTAGGATTGTCTTCATCTCCTAGGTTGACTTGAACAACCTCGTCTTCTGTGGGTGGCTCACGCTGTTCAAAGCGGATGTCCCAAAGAGCATTCAAATGTTTGATCCAAGGATCTGTATCAGATTGGATCATTTCTTCATCTTCATCCTCCAGATGGCTTGTCAAAACCATGTTTACTGAAAGCCCTTTGAAGATGTTGCCGACACTGACATCTGATTCCCATGACGACGTGTCTGATGAGCAGTCATGACTTGACAGTCTCTCCGAATCAGAGGCTGATGGCACTGGAGTTGATATATAGCCCAACCCCCGGCGCGTCTGATGATAGTAATCAGGGGTTTCCCTTTCGGTACAAAGGATCGAAGCAGTGTTCTTCTTCCTTTTCTGAAGTTCAACCCAGGCCTGTTGGTTAGATCATACCCCATGCGCTTCATCATCTTGAGCGTTTTCGGTTCATAATTATCGAACTGAGGGGATTCATCCTCACCTTCCGATTCTTCGTGGGGCATTGGTTCAGACGCGATTTGCCCAAAAAGTATTGGTCTTTGGCCTTTTCGTCTGGCTGGAATCATGAATACAGACTCTTGCGCGTCTCCATTATCCTGGTACGTCCCGAAGGATGATTTTATTGGTACATGCAATGATGTCAAAGCATCCATTGCCGACCAGACATCCTCATCTACGTCGGTACTGGTATCCGACGGTATTGAATCGGAAACATACACAGGAAAATACGCGAAATCTAAATCTTCATTAATATACCAACCGCCTGCATCGTCGGTGGTATCAACATCGAGCTTATTAGTGCTCTTTACAATGGGCTCCAACTCCCACAGGCACTCTTCTTTCTCAGGCTCAATGTCAGCTTCATTACCAGAGTCTGGCTCCTCTGGTTGTGGGGTTTCATTAGTCTCCTCCGGATCCTGATATAAGAGGGAGTCCGTGAAATAATTTTCAACCCCTTTAAACGGATGCCTTTCGGCAATCAACGTTCGGACCTGTCCACTCTCGTCAATGTATTTCATGACTTGGTGGAGAGTAGAGGGAACGATGGAATTGCGGTGAATCCATGGTCGTCCCAGCAACAGGTTGTAGGAGGTGTCCGCGTCAATGACGTAACACGTCACTTCCGACTTGAGGCTCCCGATCTGGCATTTGAGCTTGATCTTCCCCATCGGGCGGGAGCTGTTGGCATTGAACCCGTAAATAGTCGTCTGGGTAGGGCTCAGACGATGGGTAGGAATGCCTAGAAATTGCATAACCCGGCGAGGTATGATACTCAGCGCGGACCCTGGGTCTACCTGGATGCGGTTCACCTCGGATGACCCAATATACCCTGTGAAGTATAGGGGTCGGTCATGCTTCCCTTTAACCTGCATGTCGTCTGTTGTGAAGGTGATGCAGGGAGCATTTGGGGAGGCGTGGAGGCAATCCTCTACATCTTCCTCCCTTGGCACACGAGTCATGAAGACCTCAGCGTTTGCCAAAGCTTCTTGTAGAGCCTCTCTGGTTGACTTTGATAGCCTCAGGAGTTCATACAAGGTGATACGTGCCGGGATGTTGGCTAGTTGAGCCAAGACGTCGAAGCGGTAAGGTGTCGAGGATCCTTCCGTTACACCTTTCGCAAGAACTCGAGAAAACCGAGTTTCTTTCTGTTTCTCCCCAGGCTGTTTAGAGGAGGGCTTGGCTGGTTCCACGGCTGGTTGCGGAGAAGCCGCTGCTGTCTCGCCGTACTGCTTCAAGTATGCCTGTCCTGAACGGGTCCCCGCCGTAGGTTGGCTGGGCTCTGCGGCCAGGACTATTGTTTCCTCTTCTGAGTCAGTCAGCGAGGGAACATCAGTGTCCGCTTCTCGAGAGGAGGCGCATATCACATGGCAAGATGAAGCCTTCCCTTTGCCTTTGGACTTCCTGTTGGTCACAGTCGTCCATTGTTGCTCGTCGACGAGGTCAGGGTGGACCCACATGATTTCCCCTCGAGGTGTAGGGACGGGTACCAAGCCTTTCTCCTGCTGCTGATGAGGGTCTGTGTTGACCACCCTCAGTTCTCCTTTCGGGACAGAGATCACCCCCACGGGTGTCGGGGGTCGTGTCCCAAACTGGAGAATCGACGTCATGTTGGCCGTCATCTTCTTCTGCTCCGGTCGGAGTTTTAATACCTCCGCGTCAATCAGAGCTTGAAGGATGTCCTTAAAGACGTAGCAGCTTTTGGTAGGATGACCGAGCATCCTGTGGTATAAGCAGTAGGTGGGATTGTCGGTCTTGCCGACTTCCTCCGGGCGCCTAATTTCAGGGAGCTTCAGTCGATTGCTCTTGTTGAGTAGCTTGAAGAGCGAATCGACGTGTTCCTCCTTGAAGGAATACTGCTTGTTGGGGCGTGGCTGGCTTGAAGAGCCACTTGCCCTGCCTGTTTGAGGTTTGGTGGGTGATTTGGTCTCCGTCGCCAAATTATCCTTCCGCTTCGTCTGGAGGGAGGTGTCTGGTGCACGCCTTGTCGACCTCTCTGGCCTGGGCTTGCCTTCTTCCGCTCTGACGCGGGCGACAATCTCCTCAGCCTGTTCACCTTGCTGGACTAATTGTTTCCAGGTGCGGCTTTCAGCAACTCCTATTTGAGCAAGGAGTGAGGTTTGGAGATTATGGCGACATGTTTCCACCAGGGTGGCCTGGGTCATGCCGCTTGGACATCGGAGTGCCATGTTCCGAAATCTTTCTACGAAAGACTTGACGGACTCTCCCTTTCGCTGTTTTGTAGCTAAAAGGGTAGGCATTGTGACCTCCGAATCATCTTCGAAGAAGCGTGTCAGAAACAACTTCTCCAAGTCGCCCCAGTTCTTGATTGAACCTTCTGGGAGCTTCATGAACCATTCAAAGGCCAACCCTTTCAGGGTGCCGATGAACAGTCGCGCCAGGATGGCATCGTTATCTACCACATTCCCGGTCTGGGATTTGAAGTAGTAGATGTGCTGGTTGGGTGACCCCTTCCCGTCAAATGCTTGGAGAGTTGGAGCCTTGAACTTAGGAGGGTACGGGACTAAGTCCCACTCGGCCGGATAGGGCCGGACTACTCCAGCTTCTTGGAGGCCTTTACGGTTGGTAAGGGCCTCGAGGCGCTGCTCCAGTTGACTCATTCTTTTAGCATGAGCCTTTCCCGGGGTCTGGTCACTTCTTGCCTGCGACGAGGGCTTGGACACATCCGAGGTAGATCGTCGTGTCTCGTCAGAAGATTCGGAGGGTGGGCTTCCTCCCTTTCTCCCTTTCCCTTTCGGTCGTCTAGGAGGAGATCTCGCTCTTTCTTCAAGCAATTTCTCAAGCATATACTTGAGGGAGTCAATGGATCTCTGTTGAGAGGCGATTATATCCATCTGGTGCTTCTGCGTCTGTTCTAAACGCCTGGTCGTCTCCTCAGGAGTGTCGGCCATGTAGGCGGAAGCCTCCTTCTCGACGGAAGAGTTTGAAGCCTGCGACTCCACTATAGCGGAGTGAGAACCACCCATTCTAATGCCGCGGGCTAAGGCATTATAGTCAATTGGGGGAATGGCCCCTGTCCGGGTGCGAGTGTGTTGATACACCCCCTCCGGTTCAGAGTCAGATTCCTCTGAGTTGACCATTAGTTGTTTTCCCTTGTTTCTGCTAGTCATGTTTGCAGTAAGCTCCGGGTATTCAACATCTGAGAAGGTTCTCCTCCTGTGGGAGCGTCTTCTTTTGGCTGATGGGGGAATCAGGGTCAGCTGTCTAATTAAAGACGGCTGGTGCACGCCTGACTCGCAATGGCATCCAGAGAGCATCTGGATGAGCTGTTGACAGCAGCATGGAGAAGTGGTCTGATTGGCACTCCTTTTCCTTGTCAAATAATCCCTCAAATCTGTGGGAGGGGGATTAAAGAGACTGGTCTCACAACGTGGACGACGGGAGACAGTCATGTGCTGTTCAGCCTGGACACAGGTTTCAGAAACGCGGCTGTTGCGTCGCGGCTGCGTCACGCGCATCTGGCGTCTCTGTTGATATGAGACGCGACTTTCGCGTTGCTGTCTGCTGCGTTGGAGCAGAGAGACTTGGGAGAGAGTGGGCTGCTGGGCCCCACGCCTGTGGGCGCGTGCTTCCTGCGTTTGACGAGACGCAGAAGCTTCGCTTTGGCGTTTGGCAAGTTGGTCTCCAGAAGGCCCAACTTGGGGAGTCTCGCGTTTGGGTCGCCAAACGCGGATCTCTCGCACTGGACGAGGTGCGGGCAAGGCATCGGATCGTACGCTGCGTTCAACCCCAGTCAGAAAACCAACGGTTACGACCGAGTGTTGACGCGCGCGTCTTCTCTGTCGACGCTCGGCATTCCGATTGCGCCGTGGAGGAAGAGAGAAGCCAACAACTTCCTGGTTTGTAGAACCCGGGGTGTTGCCACGCGGGTCTCCTGAGAGACGCTGACGCGGGCGTTCTGTGCGACACGGTCGATCGCACCAGTAGATGTGCCGGGGACCACGCGAGCCTTCAGAGAGGCGTTGGCGCGTGTGCTCTGCGCGACGCGGTTGATCGCAGTAGAGGTGTCTGAGGTTACGCGGGCCTTCTGGGAGGCGTCGGCGCGTGAACCAAACTTGGCACAGTGGGCAGCAGGAGCACCCGACAGAGCCTCAGATTGGGCTTCAGGGGGCTGTCCACTTGAGACCCTGCGGCAGACGCGGGTCTTTGGGCTCTTGGAGCCAGAAGAGAGGAACTCTTCATACTTCGCCTGGTCGAACTCGACGACGAGGGATTCGACCATTTTTCCCTTACGGAGAACGTCATCTTGCACCACGGTGCGCTCGTCAGTAACGAAGGTAGTCCCCAGCGGAGTCGCCATCTCTTGTAGGGGCCGGAAAATTTGGTGGTCGGAGAAAGTGGTTTTAGCTGTAAAATTTCCTTGATTCAAGCGAAACGATTACAACCAAAAGAACTACTCTTCCCTCTTTTCCAGTTACAAGGGAGGGAGGATGTCTGAATCTTCCCTTTGTTTAAAGCTGGGTTCTTCGTGTGGCGATGGAGAGTGAATCTTGTTCTCCGTTGACCAGATGACCGTCCTGGACCGTCGGGGGTCTTCTCTTCGGTCGGTAGAAAGAGTAACTCAGCTCTGTCTACCAAAACTCTCAAAGAGGAGGTAGGCGAAGAGCGGCTAGTACTCAGTAAGCTCGCTGAAGAGTCTCCTCCCTCTGTCTGTTGTTGAAGTCGTGCTTCCCTCTTGATGATCCTCTTGCCTGGATTCGATCGATTTTGATGATGCCTTGACCTTCTTAATTCTCGACCTTTCCAAAGCTTCGATCTTATCTCAAAGCTCTCTCCCTTATCAAAACTCCGATCCCCTCTTCATAGCAAACAAGGCTATTTATAGGGGTCTCAGGGGGTGAAGGTGCCTCCTGAAAACGCTCCCGAATGAGGGGCCACTACCCGCTACATGCGCGGTGACTGGCCCCGCAATCAGGGCAGTTGCAACTGAGACGCGGGCGTTGGGCCAAACGCGCCTTGAAGTTTGAGACGCGGGCGTCGAGCCAAACGCGCCTTGAAGTTTGAGACGCGGGCTTCGGGCCTTCACGTCTGGATGCTGAGGCGCGGGCGTCGGGCCGACGCGCCTTGATGCTGAGACGCGGGCTTCGGGCCGACGCGTCTTGATGCTGAGACGCGGGCGTCGGGCCGACGCGCCTTGATGCTGAGACGCGGGCTTCGGGCCGACGCGTCTTGATGCTGAGACGCGGGCTTCGGGCCGACGCGTCTGAACGTTGAGACGCGGGTGTAGAGCCAACGCGTCTTAATGCTGAGATGCGAGCATCGATTCCTCGCGTCTAGAGCTTGAGACTCTGCTTCCTTAATGGCTGGTCTGTTAGTCATTTTTAGACAGCCTACAAACACCAACTAAGATCTTGATCGAATATCTGAAACCTAATAAACACAAGATCATTAGTACTATAACTACATGGGTTAATCATCATCAAAACTAGAGTGACAGACCTTTTGGCCAACATGTTTCCCCAATTCGATGTAAGTTGTCACATTTTATAGTTTATTAAATAATTATCAGATTACAGGAATGAGTAAGAATAAGTCAGGAGTATCAGGAGTACATATGTATCAGGAGTACGATTTGTACTAGAATATATCAAGATATAATCAAGATGTCAGGTCATAATTTCCGTTATCATGATAATTATAAGAGTTAGGTATATGATACTGGATGTCAGGTGATATCATGATAGAAGGGTGATAGCAGGCCGGTGACAAGAGACAGCATGATAAATGTTAGCACATCAAGTGAAAACACGTCAAGCGATACAGGAAAACAATACCGATATAAGAGATCAATACGAATACTAGAAAATCATGCAATCTCAGAAAAATAATGTAAATAAGATTTCAAACTCTTCACAACCATTAATAGAAGAATCGATAAACTGGCAAGCAGGCAAAAAGCAAGGAAGCAAACATCCAAGAGGAGCTAATCAAGCTGGAGGTACGGACAACAAACAGTGTTTAATCACTAGAGCGATTGATGAAGCTACTGGAATAACGCGGCTTAAAAGGCGAGTCTAAAATCTGACAGAGTTTCGCCTAGATGAATCTAGTGGTAAAGTGCTGAGTGCTAAGCATGCCTACCAGGCGGAGCATGAGAGACCTGACGGTCTAAACACACTCCTTTTTTGAAGAAGTTGGTGAGAGCCTGGAGGCTAAATTACGCTCGGGTTTAAGAACACTCTCGGTAGCTACAAAAAACCCATAAGGGTGCAGGCTTAAAAACGTGATAAGAACCAATTGGGTAGCTAGCCCGAGAGTGGGTAAAACCCAGAGTCAGTACAAGGGTACCTGCATGAGATGTTAGTACCACACGAGCATACATATAAACGTGATAAGAGCTATACTATCGTGGAGAAGTAAAGCCCGGAGGCTGAGTAGAGAGCCCGAAGGCTCAACGACCGCGAAGGGTCAGCCACGCATGGTATAAAGTAGAATAAAACACATCGCAGGCATGGTATAAGTACATGAAATAAATGACCTTAATACAAACATCATCACAGGCATATACATGTACAATACTGGGCACTCGCCATATACGAATATGAGGGTACATCCCAATACAAAATACGGATACAATCCAAAATATAGAAATAAATACACAGTTGACCTGACAAAGCGAGAAAACCCAAAATAAGGTGAGGACACTAGCCTAAATATCAGAAAACACCGTGAAATCTAGAATCCTAGAAACTACCGCATGTGCCATAATATATTAAAATATATATAAATATTTTTAGAAAAAGAACGAGAATAAGAGAGGAGAGAGAAGAGAGAAAGCAAGAGGAAGAGGAAGAGCTAGAAAGAAAAAGATAGAGAGAAAGAAAGAGCTAGCAAAAGAAATCTAGAGAGAGAAAAAGAGAGCTAGAGAGAAAATTTAGAGAGAGAAAGAGATAGCTAGAGAGAAAAAGAATAGGAGAGAGAGGAACGGAGGGAGAGAAAGGAACGGAGGGAGAGAAAGATAGTAGAGAGAGATAGAGACAGTAAAGAGAGAAACTAGGTGAGAGAGAGACAATAGAGAAAGAGAGAAGAGAGTGAGAAACAAAAGAGAGAGTGAGGAAGAAGAGAGGGGTTACTGCCCCTCTCAACTCACGAACAGGGGGCCAGGAGCCCCCTGGACGCGTCTGGCCACCGATCAATGATTAGTCTCTAGAAATGCATATTTCAACCATATCCTCATATTTATTTTATATAAAAAAGTTGCCAATAATAATTTACTTGTGTGTTCTTAGGTCCATGGTGTGGAAAGAAGAAGAAGCCCAAAAATCTCATTTATTTAGTGATTTTTAAAGCCAATATAGCCATTGACTTTGGAAGTTTGATCTGCCAAAGTGCAATGCAGATATCCAGAAAGTGTTAGCACAAATGTCCATCACTCTAGTTTTGATGATGATTAACTCATGTAGCTATAGTACTAATGATCTTGTGTTTAATAAGTTTCAGATTTTCGATCAAGATCATAGTCAATGTTTAGCTTCAACAAAAGATTCGAAGTTAAGTTTTGAATCTATCACTTATTGATTCAATAGCTCGTGCTCCAAGATCACATCAAGTACTCTAGAGGAGTCTAACTCATAGATCAAGATTTGGACCAAGTCAATATGGAGAAGAAAATTTTCAACACTTGTGTCATGTTTGTAAGTGTTAAAATTTTGTATTTAGATAAATATAAAGAATATATTAGTTGTGGATTGCTCAAGCTCATATACACACAAAACATTTGAAGTTAAATAGTTTTGATTTTAGAAAATATCGTTTTGGTTTTGAGCTTCAACGAATATATCTTTTGGTTTCATGAATATATTTCATCAAAACAAGTTTACTTAGTTTATATGTGTATTGGATTTCATCCATACACATTGATGCTTCATATTGTTTAAAAAACTTATTTTGATGTTTCTAGTTCATGGTTTATGTTTTGTATTAATCAAAACTTTGTTTAGAGCTTATTATCAAAACATAGATATTTCATCTTATATGTTTATTGGATCATTTCCATACACACTATGTTTAAAATGAGTTCTAATATCTTATTTTTGTATTAGAAAAAGTTTGGAAAAATAGATTTTTCATTTCAAAGTTGATTTTGAAAAATATAGTTTTTGGTTTAAGTCAAAATTTCTATAACACAAAAATAGTTCAACTTGTTTGTAATATGTGTTGATTTTTGATCACAGATATTTGTACTTCAAAGTATTTTAATGAACTTATATTTGTGGATTTTTATGTGTTTAAAATTTTTTTTTTACAGTTTTAAAAATATCAAGTTTTAATTCTGATGACCTTGTGCTTCTGGTGATTGACCGAGCGGTCAATTGAACCTCGGTCGACCGAGCGGTCAACCGACTCCACCGATGTGCACAAAACATGCACAAAGTCCTGGCTTGAGGGCCGGTCGACCGAACGGTCAAGCGATCCAGAGAGTTTTCTCTCTGGACCTGGCCCTGGTCCGCCGAACGGTCAACCGATCAAGAGAGCAGTGCTATCTGGTTCTTGCCTTGGTCGAATGGTTGGCGATCGACAGGTCTGGGTGTGGTTGACCAGGTAGTCGACAGATAACCCCAATGGTCTAAAAAATGATCGTTGGCTAGTTGACCGTCCAGTCGACCAACAGGCCATCTGGCCCCCAACAGTTAGTTTTTCTGCAACCTATAAATTGGGGTATATTGGTCAAGTTTTGGAAAAGATTTTTGAGAGAGTTTTTAAGAACTATTTTTCTATCTTCATAGAAGTTTTTTCAATTAGATTTTAGAGCTTCAATTTCACATCAAAAGAGAGTTACCAAGAGTTAAAGGATTGCTTGAGTTTTTCCCCCACAAATCTATCTTATTTTTCTTACACAAGTTTGAGTTATCCCTTGCTATTTCCATCCTCTATAGGATCCTTCTTATGAGAGAGTTATTTTTGATCAAGAGAAGTGATCACAAGAGTTCCACCCCCTTGCATTGGGAAATTGTAGAGGTATAGCCTCGACAAGCTAGTGTGCTTGCGTGTGTTGTTCTTGCAGGAACAAGTGAGGAACTTGCGGGTCCAAGAGTTCTTGAGGGAACTTGTTTTAGGTGTTGTGACACCGAGTGATCTTGTGGGATCTTTATAGTGAAAATCCTTTATAGAGTTAAAGGCGGGGACGTAGAGCAAGTGTGTTCGAACCTCGAAATAATTCTCCCATGTTTGCGATTGCTTATCTCTCTCTCTCTCTCTCTCACTTGTGTTTATATCTTGCTTGCACTTATTGTTCATATCTCTTACATACTTGATATTCCCTTGTGCTTTATATATATTTGCTTGGGATTATTTGCTCACATTAGTATTTAACCAAGAGAGCCATAGTTGCAGGCTGTCCAAAAGTTACTGGAGGACAAGCCATTGAAAAGCAAAGTTTCAAGCTCTAGACGCGAGGGACTAACACCCGCGTCTCAGCATCAAGGCGCGTTGGCTCGACACCCGCGTCTCAGCATCAAGGCGCGTCGGCCTGACACCCGCGTCTCAGCATCAAGGCGCGTCGGCTCGACACCCGCGTCTCAGCATCAAGGCGCGTTGGCTCGACACCCGCGTCTCAGCATCAAGGCGCGTTGACTCGACACCCGCGTCTCAGCCTCAAGACGCAAAGGTCTAACACCCGCGTCTCAGTTATAACCGCCTTGGTTAAGGGACCAATCACTGCCTACACGTAAGGGAAATCAGTCCCCATCGTGGCGTGTCTTTAGCAGGCACGTGGGTTAGTTACCGCCCATGTAGCGGGGAAGTTGGCCCTCATTGTGGAGCGTTTTTAGGGGGCACGTTCACCCCTGGGACCTCTATAAATAGCCTTATTGGCAATCAAGGAGGAGAGAGGAGAGAATCAATCAGATGAAGAGAGACAGAGGGCGACACAGAGAGAAAAGAAGCAGATCAACTCTTCAGCAAGTTCGCTGCGTACGAGCTAGCTTTCGCCTACCTTCTCTTTTAGAGTTTGGTAGACAGAGCTGTGTCACTCTTTCTACCGGCCGAAGAGGAGATCCCTGAAGGACGGTCATCTGGTCAACGGAGAACAAGATTCACTCTCCACCGCCACACGAAGAACCCAGCCTTAAACAAAGGGAGAATTCAAGATTCAATATTCTCCCTCCCTTGTAACCGGAAGGAACAGTTCTTGTTGTAATCCTTTTCGTTTGATTCAAGGAAAACTTTTACGGCAATCACTGTCTCCCCCTTTCCCGGGTCATACAAGAGATGGCGACTCCGCTGGGGACTACGTTTGTCACTGAGGAGCAAATAGTGGCGCAAGATGACGTCCACTATAAGGAGAAGATGGTCGAATCGCTCGTTGTCGAGTTCGACCAGGCGAAGTACGAAGAGTTTCTCTCTTCCGGCTCCAAGAGCCCAAAGACCCGCGTCTGCCGCCGGGTCTCGACGGGGAATGGCCTCGAGGCCCGATCTGTGGCTTTCTCGAGCTCCCCTGCTGCCGACTGTGCCAAGCAAGGTACACGCGCCAACGCCTCTCAGAAGGCCCGCGTGGTCCCAGGCACATCTGCCTTTGCGACCAACCGCGTTGCACAAAACACCCGCGTCAGCGTCTCTCAGGAGACCCGCGTGGTCAAAATCCCTGGTGTCCAGCATCAAGATGTCGTTGGTCTCTCTCCACCTCCTCGACGCAATCGAAACGCTGAGCGTCGACAGAGGAGACGTGCGCGTCAGCTGCAAGTTGGAACCGTTGGTTGTCCAACTGAGGCTGGACGCGACGTACAATCTCGCGCCCTGCCCGCGCCACGTCCAGTACGTGAAGTCCGCGTTTGGCGCCCCAAACGCGAGATTCCTTTAGTTAGGACCTCTGAGGACCAACTCACCAAACACCGAGATGAGACCTCTGCGCCTCGTCAAACGCAAGAGGCACAAGCCCATAGGCGTGGGGCCCAACAGCCCATCCTCTCTCAAGTGTCTCTGCCCCGACGCACCAAACAGCAACGCGACAGGCGCGTTTTGTCTCAACAGAGACGCCAGACGCGCGCTGAACAGCTGCGGCGCAAGAACCGCGTCTCTGATGCCTGCGTCCAGGCTGTACAGCACATGGATGCCTCTCGTCTTCGACGTTGCGAGGCTGATCTTTTCAATCCCCCTCCCATAGATTTGAGGGATTATCTGATGAAGAAAAGAAGTGCCAATCAGGCCACTTCGTCGTGTTGCTACCAACGGCTCATCCATATGCTCTCTGAGTGCCGTTGCGGATCAGGCGTACACCAGCAGTCTTTAGTTAGACAGCTGACCCTGATTCCTCCGTCAGCTAAAAGAAGATGCTCCCACAGAAGGAGAACCTTCTCTGACGTTGAGTACCCGGAGCTCACTGCGAATATGACAAGCAGGAGCAAGGGAAAACAACTTGCAGTCAGCTCAGACGAGTCCGAGTCTGCCTCTGAACCGGAAGGGGTGTATCGACACACTCGCACCCGGACTGGGGCCATTCCCCCAATTGACTATAATGCCTTAGCCCATGGCATTAAAGATTCTCACTCCGCCGTAGCGGAATCAAGGGCTTCAAACTCTTCCGTCGAGAAGGAGACCTCCGCCTACATGACAGGTACTCCTGAGGAGACGACTAAACGTTTGGAGCAGATCCAGAAGGCACAAATGGATATGATTCTTGCTCAGCAGGAATCTATCAACTCCCTCAAGCAGGCGATTGCACAGCTGCTCGAAGACAAGAGGAGGTCCCCTCCTAAAAAGTCAAAAGGCAAAGGGAAAAAGGGAGAAAGGTCATCTTCCGAACCTTCTGAGGAGACGCGGCGATCTACTTCCGGTTCATCCAAGTCCTTGTCGCAAGTAAAAGGCGACCAAGACCAGGGAAAGGCTCATGTTAAAAGAATGAGTCAACTGGAGTGACGCCTCGAGGCCCTTGCCAATCGCAAAGACCTCCAAGAAGTAGGAGTGGTCCGGCCCTACCCGGCTGAATGGGACTTGGTTCCGTACCCGCCCAAGTTCAAAGCTCCAACTCTTCAAGCCTTTGATGGGAAGGGGTCACCCAACCAGCACATCTACTACTTCAAATCCCAAACCGGGAATGTAGTAGATAATGACGCCATCCTGGCACGCCTGTTCATCGGCACCCTGAAAGGGTTGGCCTTTGAATGGTTTATGAAGCTCCCAGAAGGTTCTATCAAGAACTGGGGCGATTTGGAGAAGCTCTTTTTAACACGCTTCTTCGAGGATGACTCCGAAGTCACAATGCCAACCCTTTTGGCTACTAAACAGCGAAAAGGGGAGTCCGTCAAATCTTTCGTGGAAAGGTTTCGGAACATGGCACTCCGGTGTCCAAGCGGTATGACCCAGGCCACCCTGGTGGAAACATGCCGCCACAATCTCCAAACCTCACTCCTTGCTCAAATAGGAGTTGCTTAAAGCCGCACCTGGAAGCAATTAGTCCAACAAGGTGAACAGGCTGAGGAGATTGTCGCCCGCGTCAGAGCGGAGGAAGGTAAGCCTAGGCCGGAAAGGTCGACAAGGCGTGTGCCAGATACATCCCTCCAAGCAAAGCGGAAGGATAATTTGGCAACGGAGACCAAATCTCCCGCCAAACCTCAATCAGGCAAGGCGAGTGACTCTTCAAGCCAGCCACGCACCAACAAGCAATATTCCTTCAAGGAGGAACATGTCGATTCGCTCTTTAAACTACTCAACAAAAGCAACCGACTGAAGCTCCCTGAAGCTAGGCGCCCAGAGGAAGTCGGCAAGACCGACAATCCCAACTACTGCATGTATCACAGGATGTTGGGACACCCCACCAAAAGCTGCTACGTCTTCAAGGACATCCTTCAGGCCCTGATTGATGCGGAGGTGTTAAAGCTCCGACCAGAGCAGAAGAAGGTGACGGCTAACGTGACGTCAGTTCTCCAGTTCGGGAGACAACCTCCAACGCCTGCAGGGGTAACTCCTATTCCAAAAGGAGAGCTGAGAGTGGTCAACACAGACCCTCACCAGCAGCAAGAGAAAGGCTTGGTACCCGTCCCTACACCTCAAGGGGAAATTATGTGGGTCCACCCTGACCTTGTCAATGAACAGCAATGGACTACTGTGACCAACAGGAAATCTAAAGGCAAGGCAAAAGCCTCATCCTATAATGTGGTGGGTGCCTCCTCTCGAGAAGCGGAGACTGATATCCCTTCACTGACTGACTCAGAGGAGGAAACGATAGTCTTGGCCGCAGAGCCAACCAACCGATGGCGGGAACCCGTTCCGGACAGCGTATTTGAAACAGTATGACGAGACGGCGGTAGCCCCTCCACAACCAACTGCGGAGCCAGTCAGGCCCTCCACAAAGCCGCCTGTGGAGAGCAGAAGGGGACTCGATTTTCTCGAGCCCTTCAAAAGGGCATCGCGGAAGGATCTACGGCACCTTACCGCTTTGATATCCTGGCTCAGTTGGCCAACATTCCGGCACGCATTACCTTGTATGAACTTCTTAGACTATCAAAGTCGACCAGGGAAGCTCTGCAAGAAGCTCTGGCAAATGCTGAGGTCTTCATGACCCAGGTGCCGAAGGAGGAAGATGTAGAGGATTGCCTCCACACCTCCCAGAATGCCCCCTGCATCACCTTCACGGCAGATGATATGCAAGTGAAAGGGAAGCATGATCGACCCCTGTACTTCACAGGGTATATTGGATCGTCCGAGGTGAACCGCATCCAGGTAGACCCAGGGTCCGCGTTGAGCATCATGCCTCGCCGGGTCATGCAACATCTCGGCATTCCTACCCATCGTTTGAGCCCCACCCAGACAACTATCTATGGGTTCAATGCCAACAGACCCTTCCGATGGGGAAGATCAAGCTCAGGTATCAGATTGGAAGTCTCAAGTCGGAAGTGACATGCTACATCATCGACGCCGACACTTCCTACAATCTATTGCTGGGACGACCGTGGATCCACCGCAACTCCATCGTTCCCTCCACTCTCCACCAAGTCATGAAGTACATTGACGGAGTGGAAATGTGCAGACGTTGATCGCCGAAAGGCATCCGTTCAAAGGGGTCGAGAATTATTTCACCGACTCTTTACTGTACCAAGATCCGGTGGAGACGGATGAAGCCCCACAACCAGAGGAGCCAGACTCTGGTAATGAGGCTGACACTGAGCCTGAGAAAGAAGAGTGCCTGTGGGAGCTAGAACCACTTGTAACGGGCACTAATAAGCTCGATGTCGATAATACCACCGATGATGTAGGCGGTTGGTATATTAATGAAGATTTAGATTTTGCGTATTTTTCTGTGTGTGCTTCTGATTCAATACCGTCAGATACTAGCACTGATATAGATGACGATCTCTGGTCGGCAATGGGTGCCTTAACATCATTGCATGTACCAGTGAAATCGTCCTTCGAGACATACCAAGACAATGGGAATGCGCAAGAATCTATATTTATGGTTCCAGCAAGACGGAAGGCCAAAAACCAATTCTTTTTGGGCGAATCTCGTCTGAACCAACGCCCCGCGACGAATCGGAAAGCGAGGAAGAATCCCCTCAGTTCGATCATTACGAACCAAAAGCGCTCAAAATAATGAGATCCATGGGGTACGACCTGACCAACAAACCCGGGTTGAACTTCGGCAAAGGAAGGAGGACGTTGCTTCAATCCTTTGTGCCGAAAGGGAAGGCCCCCGATTATTATCATCGGACACGCCGGGGGTTGGGCTATGTATCAACTCCGGTCCCATCAGCCTCTGATTCTCAAGAATCGTCGAGCAATGATTACTCTTCAGACACATCATCTTGGGAGTCAGATGTCAGTGTCGGCAACATCTTCAAGGAACTTTCAGTGAACATGGTTTCGACAAGCCACCTGGAAGATGGAAATGAAGAAATGATCCAATCCGATACAGATCCTTGGATCAAACATTTAAATGCTCTTTGGGATACCCGCTTTGAACAGCGCGAGCCACCCACAGAAGACAAGGTTGTTCAGATCAACCTAGGAGATGAGGCTAACCCTAAGCCCATCTTCATAAGTGACGGCCTGTCATCTTCGGAGAAGAAAGATCTAATATCTCTTATACAAGAGTATATAGACGTCTTCGCCTGGAATTACGAGGACATGCCTGGACTTGATCCTCAAGTGGCTATGCACCGCCTCAACATCAATCCGGACGCAAAACCTGTCAAACAACAGCAGCGACGGTTCCGTCCAGAGATAATGGAGGCAATTCAATCAGAAGTCAGAAAACTTATTGATTCTGGCTTCATCAGGAAGAACAACATCCCGACTGGGTAGCCAACATCGTCCCCGTCGCCAAGAAGAACGGGAAGATCCGGATCTGCATCGACTTCCGTGATCTAAACGAGGCTTGTCCCAAAGACGAATTCCCATTGCCAATCACAGATGTCATGATTGACAATACTTGTGGATTCGAACGAATGTCCTTCATGGATGGATTCTCAGGATATAATCAAATCAAAATGTATCCTGACGATGAAAAGCATACCTCCTTCAGAACACCTCTAGGGGTATATTGCTACACCGTCATGCCCTTCGGACTGAAAAATGCAGGGGCAACATACCAAAGGGCCATGAACGTCATTTTTCATCAGCAAATATGCAAAACGTGGAATGTTATGTTGATGACATCGCGGTAAAAAGCCGCACTAAAGGTGATCACATAGCAGACCTGAAGGTGGTCTTCGACATCATGCGGGCTCATCAATTGAAGATGAATCCCACAAAGTCCTTCCTGGGGGTGGCCAGTGGCAAATTCTTAGGATTTGTTGTAACATCCACCGGAATTCACTTGGACCCGGAAAAGGTTCGCGCTATCCAGGAGATGCAACCTCCGAGAAATCTCAAAGAACTCAGAGGATTGCAAGGACGATTGGCGTACATCCGCAGGTTCATCTTAAACCTTTCCGGAAGATGCCAACCTTTCGCTAAGCTGATGAAGAGGGTGTCTCATTCACTTGGATAACGCTTGCCAACAAGCGTTCGAGGAAATCAAGCAATACCTCACCCAACCACCGTCCTTGCAGCTCCAGTAGCCGGAAAGCCTTTCCTGGTGTACGTCTGAGCAATGGATCATTCTTTGGGAGCTCTACTAGCTCAAATTGACGATCAGGGACGTGAGCAAGCAATCTACTATCTGAGTAGAACAATGATCGGAGCCGAACATCGGTATAACCCGATCGAGAAGGAATGTTTGGCACTGGTGTTCGCTATCCAGAAAATGCGACACTATCTGGTAGGCCAAACTATAAATGTCATATCAAAAGTCAACCCCCTGAGGTTACTTATGACTAAACCTTCATCGCTAAATGGCCGACTGGCAAAATGGGCCATATTGCTCTCCCAATATGAGATGCGTTTTTTACCACAAAAGGCCATTAAGGGACAAGCAGTCGCTGATTTCCTAGATGAGCACCCAGATCCGAGGGCAGCCAAAGTCTACGAGGATCTCCCAGATGAAGTTGCTGAAGTCTGCCTGACTCAGACATCGTTTGAAAGTCAAGTATGGCAACTTTTCTTCGACGGTGCATCAAGAACAAGCCCGAAGGGACACGTAGTAGCAGGCGTAGGAGTAGTACTCGTATCCCCACAAAATTATGTGATTCCCGAGCTGTCTCATTAACTGAGCCTTGTTCCAATAATGTGGCGGAGTACAACGCTCTTTTGATTGGGATGCAATTCGCCGATGAGATTGGCGTTAAAAATCTCGAGGCATACGGCGACTCCAAGCTCATCGTCAGCCAAGTTCGCGGGGAGTACGAAGTCAGACATGAAGACTTAGTACCCTATTACAACGCGACTATCCGCATGGCCGAGGGGTTTACAAGCTTCTACATCGACCATGTACCGCGCAGGCAAAATGCGCACGCAGATGCACTCGCATCCCTGGCTGCCTCCTTAGCTCTTCCAGCTGGAGCAATGGAGAAGATATTCGTCTACAGCCACGACCTGTACTGCCCGAGAAATGCTCTCGAGGATTATCAGGAGTCAACGGGAGGTCGTCACCGCGAAGAATCACTTGAAGCATCAACCGGTCCAGAGCTTAAAGACTGGCGATTCCCCTATATCGACTACGTCTTATACGACATCCTGCCTGAAGACACCAAAGAGGCGGCTGCCATTCGAAGGAAAGCCCCCAAATTCTATTATAATGTGATTACGCGAACATTGTATCGTCGATCGCATGACGGGATCTTACTCCGGTGCCTCTCACCAAAAGAAGCTCAAGAGGTATTGAAAGAAGCCCACGACGGCATGTGTGGAGCCCATCAACCTGGCCCAAAACTGGCACATCGACTCCAAAGATTGGGTTACTACTGGCCCAAGATGATTGCCGACGCCGTCACTTATGCCAAGAGATGTCACGCCTGCCAAGTGCACGGCGATTTCATCCATCAAGCACCAGGGTACCTCCACTCTACGACCTCTACTTGGCCATTTGAAATGTGGGGGATGGATGTGGTTGGTTCTATCAGCCCACCATCATCAAAAGGACATCGGTTCATTTGGCAATAACCGATTACTTCTCTAAGTGGGCTGAGGCCATTCCCTTGAAGGAAGTCAAGTCGTCGAACGTGATCAAGTTCGTGAAACACCACGTTATTTACCGTTTCGGTGTACATCGGCGAATTGTCCATGACAATGGACCCCAGTTCATTAGCCAGGCTTTCCAGAGATTCTGCGCTAAGTTCAGAATCCAGAGTGTGTCCTCAACGGCATACTACCCCGCTGCTAATGGCCTCGCAGAAGCTTCAACAAAACTATTGGCAAGCTTCTCAAAAAGTTCGTCTCGAAAAGTCAACGAGACTGGGACGACAAGTTGGGTGAATGCTTATGGGCTTACCGTACAACTGTGAGAACCCCAACTAAAGCTACGCCATTTTCTTTGGTCTATGGGTGCGAAGCCGTGCTCCCACTAGAGATCCAAATTCCATCTCTACGCGTCGCCTTGACAGCGGAGATGACAGAGGAGAAGCATCGACAGCGACTCCAAGAACTGGAGGCCTTAGATGATAAACGTCTGCAGGCCCAACAGCAAATCGAGCTCTACCAAGCTCGAATTACCAGAGCCTTCAACAAGAAAGTTAAAGTGCGAACTTTCAAGAAAGGCGATCTTGTCTTAGCCGTCAGAAGACCCATGGTAATGACGCACAAGACAAAAGAAAAATTCCAACCCAAATGGGAAGGACCATTTGTAGTAGAGTCAGTCTACTCAAATGGGTCATATCGCCTCATAACCTCGAATGGCGATACACTCATGATGCCAATCAATGGCAGGTTCCTGAAGAAATACTACCCTTAAATGGTATTCTTCCGCTGATCAAGTTAAAAATACACCTCTGATCAAAACAAGAAGAGCTTCTTCATTAATATCTGACGCCCCCGACGGCTAAGGATAGAAGAAAATGTTGTCTTCTAAGTCCAACATAAGTCTTCGACAACTCATCATGCTGAGGGGAATAGCATGGCTAGCCCAACTCAAATGGTAGTTGGTAAAGGCACCTCAAACCCGTTGACAGCTGAGGATTTGCTAAAAATCCTAAGGGACACGTTCCCATTTGATCCGATGCCCCCGACGGCTAAGGATAGAAGAAAATGTTGGCTTCTAAGTCCAACATAAGTCTTCGACAACTCATCATGCTGAGGGGAATAGCATGGCTAGCCCAACTCAAACGGTAGTTGGTAAAGGCACCTCAAATCCGTTGATAGCTGAGGGTTTGCTAAAAATCCTAAAGTGGACTTGGCTCCACTCTTTCCTCCAAAATCCCCTACCAATTCTCATCCACAGAATGGTAGGTCTACAAAATACAACCATTAC
Source organism: Agave tequilana (assembly GCA_038442645.1). NCBI lineage: Eukaryota > Viridiplantae > Streptophyta > Magnoliopsida > Asparagales > Asparagaceae > Agave > Agave tequilana. The sequence continues at coordinate 100,350 of JAVJIF010018274.1, forward strand.
TAAGTTAACACTATACCTCTGGTAATGGAAACTTTTCAATATTCCTTGTCGAGTACAAATTTGTTTGTCAACTCTACACGGAGTATCAAACTTTCAAATTTGTCAAGTTAACACTACACCTCCGGCACTTCAAATTTTCACTTGTCAATTCTCACCAATAGAATGACAGGTCCTCAAATTACTCTTATCATGAGTCAATCTTTGTCAAGTTAATATCATACCTCTGACAAATTACTGTTAAAGTTTAACACCACACCTCTAAACAGTAATCAAGTTTCTGCCAGGTTTAATATTATACCTCTGACAGTCACTTTTCTTCAGACTTCCACACCGAAGCTGAAATGGATGATGCTAAGTTAACACCACACCTCTAGCATCAAGTCATTGCTAAGTTCAACAATACACCTATGGCCATGACTTTCCCTCGGACTTCCTTATGCAAGCCGAGATGACCAATGCTAAGTTCAACATTACACCTCTAGCATTACCCTCACTGTCAAGTTAAACATTACACCTATGACAGTGACACTTCTGAGTTAAGTTAATATCACACCTCTGACTCACATCCTTGTCAAGTTAACATTACACTTCTGACAAGACCACTTTCAACCTGTTAAGTTAATATCACACCTCTGACGGTAACAAACTTTCCTAGATTCCCCACGAGTCTAGTCCCACTTGTTATTCTCTTCAACAGAATAACAGTCTACCTAAAAACATTGTTAGGTTAATACTACACCATCAGCAGTGTTTCCATCAAATCCCCAGTTGAGCTCAATCAAGTTAATCCCAAACACTTGATAAAAGTTCACCCTCCCTGGGGGTACCAATTCTACTTGTCACTTTCTCTTATAAAGTGGCAGGTCCATCAAAAATTTCACCTCTGTCAAGTTAATATTACACCTCTGACAGTATCGTGAGAGTTCCTGAAATAGGATCTTTCTCCACAAAGTTTGACTTATTAAATTACCATCATAATTTTAACAAAGTCAAAGACTCTTTGCTTCTATGCGTCTAACTGAAGACAAAAAGTTCAAGACAATGAAAGAGGCAAAAAGAGAAGTGTCACTTTTATTTATTTCCAGGTACATGAAAGTGATACAAAAACGCTCTCTTATACAATAAGATTGAGTGTTACAGTCAAAACGCTCTCTTACAATAAGATGGAGTGTTACAATTAGGAGTACAATGAAGTCCCTCTCCCTCTCAGAGGTTGCACTCACTCCTTAAAGCCGCGTCTGATTCCAAGTGCGCGATGTTTTGTGGCTACAATAGAAGCTGGTTACACCACGATGCATGATGTAAACATCGAAAGAGCCCTAGCTGACTAAGCTAAGAGCAATGGTGTTCTTGAGGTCCGGTGGAAGCAGAAAGTCCGGCAACCCTTCGTTCATGAACATCTCTTCCCCAGCAGACCATCCAGCAGACATGAGGAGTCCTTGATGTTACTTCTGGGGTGGGAGAGGAAGAGGATCCTACCTGCCGCCGTGTCCACCGTAACCTCCTCGCCGCCATACTTATCCTGACCATCTCTTGCCAGCAGGCATGATTGGTGCAGTGGATCTGAAGAGACCTTGGCGAGAGTCGATTCCTCGTCAGGGACATAATATATTCCCTTGTGGACGACGAGGACCATAATATATTCCCTTGTGGACGAACATCGAACAAGTTCGCCGTCCGATATATTCTCCCACGGACTTAGCGAACATGAAGAAGGATGACCAAGCCTACCTGCAAAAAGCAAACAGGGAATCAGACAATTCAGAGCGTAGTACACTTCAACAGAAGAAAACTAAGTCACAGACGCGGCTATTTTCAAAGGCCGCAGACGCGGGAATAATCCGCGCAGCGAGCCAGAAGACGCGAGCGAGACTGTGATACACACAGAATGCAAACGCGACTTAACTCCACATCCGCGTCTAAGATACAAGGTGCGCAGAGAATCAGACGCCAAAACTGCCATCTCTCTATTGGAGGAACAGGAGTTGCAAGATTCGGGTCTGAAGCCTTCAACCCGAGTTGGAATTCATCCAAGTCAGTGGCCTTAAAACGCGAGCTTCATGAGTAAAGCCGCGGCCAAGTACCAAAGACTTCTGTACTCGCGTCAAGGAAGTTTAAGTCGGCGGCGCAAATTCCAGAAGGAATGCACCAACCACGACTTCACAAGAAGGTCCAGATGATATCTCTTTAAGGGGTATACTGAAATTCAAACTTGGTTGGGTCTAAAATGTCATGGTAAGTGGGCATGGCATAACCTGCAGAAGCCTCTGTTAAGAGTTGAACTATCTGCGTTGAGACGCGGACGTAAAAAGTGCTCAAAGAGACGCTTCCTGCCATTGAAATCACTTGACAGTGGTAATCCATTGAAGAGACCAAACAGAAGCATGAAAGCTCTGGTCATCTTCATCCACAGAGGCACCTTCATCCATGGAGGCAAACCCCTGATAGGGTCCTTGAAGGGAGAAGGCAGAGTCTCTCAGAGTACTCGTTCTCAAACAGAGCACGGTCTAAGCAGCCGCTGTTAAAGAGAGGGGTGAGTCCTATTTATAGGCAACTCCTGATAACGGTCATTAATGGTTCATTAATTAAAACCGCCGGCCTTAATGACCGCACGACCGTCAAGCCCAATGGGAGGCTGACGCGTGGAACGTCGCTTCGGGAAGCATCGCAGGCCTGATCTCAAACCGTCAGCGCCGGTTTTGCATTAAAGGGCATTAACGCCCAAGTCCAATGGAAAACCGACGCGTGGACAACTGCTTCGGGAAACAACGGATGACCCGGTTTCCCAATCGTCAGCGAAGACTTGACGAAGACTTGACGTTCAAAGATCTCTAAAAATCTTTAAGTCAGGCTGCATTAAACGCAGATAGAAATGCCGCGTCCGGCTGCATTGAACGCAGATGGAAAGCCGCGTCCAAGAATCTGCGTCACCTTTCTCAAATTGGAAGGCGTTCACCTGCGTTTTAAAGGAGCGTCTACGTGACTCAAAGTCGCGTCCCTTCAGCAAACGGGGCCCTTTCTAAGGGAAAGCACTTAGTCCATTCTGAGATTAGTGGAAAATACACAAGGCTGCGTCCCTCGCATCCGCTCAAGTCGCGTCTTCATTGACAGGACAAATTCGCGTTACTCAAGCCGCGTTTGTCCCCACGGATCAATGCCGCGTCTCATCAAAAAGGACTTAGTTCTATCTGAGTTCTTATGACTGATGACCGCGTCTCCCTATGGATTGACGCTGCGTCTCATCAAAAGGACTTAGTGAAATCTAAGTTCCTATGGAATGATGACCGCGTCTCACCCTGTGATTGACGCCGCGTCTCATCAAAAGGACTTAGTTCTATCTAAGCTCCTATGGACAGATGGCCGCGTCTCACTCTATGGATCAATGCCGCGTCTCATCAAGCTCGACGCCGCGTCTCATTGAAAGAACTTAGTTCAGTATTCACAGCCAGTGATCAGGGAGTTGAATTCATCCACAGTTAAACAAAGAAGATGGAACAAAAACTTCAAAAAACTTTTATTATATCGAAAATAGTAAAAGTGGATACAAACACTCTAATAGAGTGTCCTCTTCTTTACAAAAAAAAAGGAGAAGGGAAAAGGCTAAAAGTCTTGATCCGGCAAAGAACGGATATGCTCCCTGAGACGATGCATCTCGTGCTGACGTGCCTTCTCAGCCTCCATCATGGCTTGGACCCGCAGCTCCTCTTCAGATAAAAAGGGTTTTGCAGCCAGCTGTGATCGCAGAGAGTCAACCTGGAGGAATGAATGGTCTGGCTTTCTCAGCTCGTGCCTTCGCAGCTTGTTGCTCCTCTAGCCTCTTCCGGACGGTGGCAAGCGTCCTCTCATTATCCGCGATCATGGCTTCCGCCTTAGCGATGGCAGACTGAGCATTGGTAATGGCGAGCTCTGCGTTTTGCCGGATGAACTCGGATTCCATTGAATCGTCAGCCAGTTTCTGACATTCAGCTTGGGAACGCTCGAGATTGCGGACCTCTTCAGCAACTTGTGCTTCCACCTCCTGTCGCTCTTGTTCCTGGGTGGCTAGGAGCCTAGTCAAAATGACCTGGGCTTCTTGAGAAGAACTAGCATTGTCCAAAGACTTCAGCTCTTTCAGGTCACTTCCCAATCGCTCCACCAACAACATACACGACTTGGCAAGCGAGGAGCCTCCGGTTAATTCGATGTTACCGACCATGTTTCCAAGAAATGTCCGGGCAAAGTCAAAAGAGCTACGCCCAGACAGGATAAAATCGATGCACGATCGCATCGCGTCAAGGAACTGCTGCACCGTTTTGCGTGTCAGGAAATCAATGGTGTCATCACCCGAGGTACTCCCCGACCCCCTTTCTATCATGAGGAAAGGGGTGCAAGCCGGCTCTTTTTGCGCGAGAGTCGTGCTGACCGGCGATACGGCAAGAGCGAGACTGGCCACTGGCGCTTCTGGAAGTGTTATCGCTGCAGGAGCCTCCACAGCTAATGATGGAGTAGTAGCGCAACCTCTGGGAGGTCCAGAGACGTCGAATCCTTGGGCGGATCCTGCGGAGTGGAAGTCTCCCTGGCTTCAATAGTAACCTCTTCACCCTGCAGAGTGGGTTCTTCCCAGCCTTAGGGTTTCCTCCTCTTCCGGCAAAATCGAAGGCTCCCATTTCAGTAGTTGCCCTCTCCGGAGTTATCTCGGCAACTGAAGCCTTGACTCCTTCGGACTGGGTCAGCTCTTTACCGTCTCCTCGATATGCGAGGAGATTACAGCTTCAATGTCCCCGGCCAACCCTGCAGCATAAAAGAAGAATGTTAAAACATCCTCTTCAAAATGAAAAGGGAAATTAGGTCAAAAGGTGAAAAGAGTACCTTCAGCGGGAATAATCGCCAGCTGTGATACCGTTGATGGCTCACCCCCATATATTTCTTCCTCTGAGATGTGGGAGAATTACTCGGATCAGGAAGAGCTGGTTCATCGCCGTAGTCGACCTCGTCTTCAAAATCGCTTTCCCCTGAGAGTGAGGAAGACGATAGCGCCCCGCGCGAGACTTCTGCAGCCGGAGCCTTGCCACCAATTACCCCAGTGGTAGGACTAGGGTCAACTGCCCGAGGACTGGAGATGAAGACACAAGGCGACCCAGGTTACTGTGCCTCATCTCTCCCTTCATGAGCAAGTAAAAACCCGGGTTGAACTGAAATCCCCGGAATATCGACATCTCCTCCACTCATGATGTCGACCTCTAGCTGCTCATCCTCGTCAGCGGTGGTGGCTCTGTCAACGAGCTCCCCTTCCTCCGTAGACCTACGGTCTCTGCTGCTCGACCTAGGGGCACGGACTAAAGGAACATCCTCTTCAGCTATATCTTCTTCCCTCGGTACCTCAACGACAGCAGGGATGTCTTCGGATCGGGAGACTTCAGTTGTCAAGTCTCTCCGAACCTTCTTGGGAGCAGGTTCAGCAGTTGAAGCAGAGCGCTGACGACGCTTGCTTACCACCTGTCGAGTCTTTGTCGCTCGTGGCTCCGCCCTTGCTGCTTGCGGCTCCTCCCTTGTTGGTCGCGGCTCCGCCCTTTTTGCTCGTGGCTCCCTTCCGATCTTCTCCGACCTCCTTCTGGGCCTTCAGGTACTGGTCGGTGAGTTTCGAGTGTTTACCAGACTCTGACCTTGCCTCGAGATTGCATTGATGCTCTCAATACATGAAGACGCCGAACAAAGTCTGATGTCTGGATGGCTTGGAAATACCAAGTGCAGAAGCTGAAGCTCATACGGCACTTGGACCCCTCGATAGTAGACGGAAAGTTGCTCCCGTCCCTCCGGCACACTGTAGTACCAAGCCCGAGCACCTTCGAACAAGTTCCCTTCGAAGGCAAGTCGAGCATTGGGATTCCCGACGTAGAGTTGATCGTAGCCGAACTGTCGAGCGAAACGATTCGGCATGTACGGCTCGATAGTGCATGAAGTCCCTTGCCGGAAAAGCACATATCGGGCCGAATATTGATCAACCACCAGAAGACTCCCGCGGACAACCTCGTGAAGCCATCTGGGCCGCAGAATCAGTAATAGATCCCCGAAAGATGCACCAGAGATCTCGGGAAGCAGCGATTGAGCTGGTAATTCGCAGGATCTGAAGTCGCTTTCGGACGTAATATATATAAAGATCACGCCAGCTCGAATCCTCCAACCGCTGTACAAAAGGGACGAAACTCTCCCTCCAATGCACCGCCGTCATCAGAGAAGGGCAGTGCATCACGTACCAAGCCATGAGGTACATATAAGGCAGCTCGATCCGAGGGTTGGGGCTCTTCACCGTCGGATTCCCCTCTGAGTCAACATACGGCTTGCCGTGGGAGTCGACAGTTTTAGGCGCCTCGCAGAAACTCTTGGCTAGCGCCCGCAACCCGCTCTGAATGCCAGCTGCCACGGCCGGGAGAAGGGCTATAGGGTTGCATGAGCCAGGAGCACCGCCGGGTACACCACGTCAGCAACAATAGCTTCATGTGGCAGCGTGGGCACCACACAACGCTTCAGCCATAGCATCAAGAAGCCTGCCAACAGTGCCCTATCGGAGATAGGGGTCCGGGCTTGATGGTGGAAGCTTTCAAAAATCAGGTCAGGGTCGAAACCGTCCTCGTTCGAAACCGTGGTGTAGAAGCCCTCAGAAGCCTTGTCGATCCTGTCTTCAATCTCCCTGTCGGAACTGGGAGCCAGTCGGGTTATTGGATTGTCTTTATGATTGACATCGTTGAATAAGTAACTGGCCCAAGACAGTTGCTTGACTCCCTGCGCCCTCCAGGCGGTTATCTGACCGCAATGTGGAAGTGACACATCACTTCCCAGTAAGTCTCGTACACCGAGGAAACTCTTTCTTCAGAGGTGGAGCTCCTCAGTGGTCGGGACATATTCCTCATAGGGAATGTCCCCTGTTGCCAGCCCCGAGACCTCATGTAGCTCGTGCAGTGCAAGGCCCATCTCTCCGACCGGGTAAAGAATGTCCCTGTCAGAGGATTGTAGCGCTCCAGGATCCCGAAAAAAAATGAGAGCCTGGTGGGATACCCCACTGTACGGCCCTGACCCGCCGGGTACAGTCCCACGCGCTTTAGCAGATCCCCAAGATCGGTGAGGACGAAACCCACCATCCTGCCCCACCAGTAGTTCTCCGTGGAATGGACCCACCCGGCGAACGGAAACCGACCGGATAATCACCCTCCACTTCCATGAACGAGTTGAGGAAGGTAGTGCCAAGTTGTGGTATCTCTCCAACCGGAACCTCAGACTTGCGCGACCCAGGGAATAGGCCAGAACCGACCTGTATGGCTATCATGGCGGTGTAGTTTATGGGAACCCAAAATCACCGAGAGTAATCTCAGGGACATATCGAGAAATGTCCCATTCCATCTTCCGAGGGACGGACATGTGCTGGAAGTAGACAGCGGGAACATCCTCTCATGTCCGGAAGAAAGAACCTTCCACCCTTTATCTGACGGAGCCATTTATAAGTTCCGTCATACACACGATAGCCGCCATCGTTGATACGATCTCCGAAGAAGAAGGCAGGCTTCTCCAGCTTGACGTGAGCATCTGTTGTGAATGCTGCATCGGTCATAAGTACCCGAAGAGTTCTCATGTCAACATTAAGAGCCTCTCCCTGCGATCCTGCGACTGGTCAGCAGTCACAAGGACAGTCCTTCATAGCACAAAGGTCAAGTCCCGGTCAGCACCACCTACATGTTCAAAGTGGCGCGTCTGGCGAGTGAGGCAGAAGGATGAGGCACTGCAAAAGAAAAAGACACTTAGTTAGATACTTAAATGCTAAGTGTTCATACCAGACTGGACGCAGGAATTATCAAATCCGCATCCAGACCTCGAAATCGCGTCCAAACACAGAAGAGATACTGGACGCAGGAATTATCAAATCCGCGTCCAGACCTGCGAAACCGCGTCCAAACGCAGAAGAGATACTGGACGCAGGAATTATCAAACCCGCGTCCAGACCTGCAGGATCCGCGTCTCCACCACCAGAAGGTCATGGAATGTCCTTGATGTCGCTTCTGGGGTGCGAAAAGAAGGGAGTTATCCATCTTAACCCTTACATCACCATAACCGCCAGAAGTTAAGGAGGGTAACTCCCTTCCTTTCACACCCCCAGATTTCTAATTGCTTGGACTCAGGTGCCAGATTCATCAAAATCGGCAGCTGATGGAACAGAACGCAAGGATCAAATCCGCGTTCTGCAAACCAAGTCCGCGTCTGAACCTTCACAATTAGAAATATTCTAAGTGAAGAATCCGAAATGCAGGACCCAATGGCGCGAGGGTCCAAACCCGCGCCTCGGTTATCAACTCAAAGACTGCGTCTGAGACCGCGTCTGAGAATCAAACACGAGTTATAGTTTGTGTTAAGGATTCTTAGGGTTCTATGAGCTTCCGTTAATGGCGAAATCCACGCCTAAAAGGCATTATACCTGGGAAAGCGACATCCTGCGCAGAGGAAGCGCCCTCTGGACCTCGGCGACAGTCGCCCGTGAAGAAGAGGCGGTTGGCTTGGTCTTGGGTGCCATCTTTAATTCCAGTAAAAGGAGATGAATAGTTCAAAAGTCCAGTAATGGAGATGAACAGTTCAACAGAGGAAGAAGAGAACTCTCTTGAGCAAGTGCGTTCAGAGAAGAAAAGAGGCCTCTCTGACTGTTGCCTTTATAGGCACAAGGATTCGCGAAGATACGCGGCGTGTGACCCATAAAAATGCAGCGAATCATCGCATGACGCGTGGAACAAATCATCGCGAAGATCATGCGTCACGAACTCCGCAGAGTCATCATTTGACACGTGGCGCGGTTCAGTTAATGAACGAGAAGTCCGCGCGCCAAAAGGTGAAATCCTGCCGGTTCCCCAGGCCAGCTGGCGGCGTAATCATCACACGGCACAGATTCGCACCCAAGGACGCACCTCTTAGATGGACATGCCCCGTCAGCATCTCCATAAATGCATTCGAAGGTCGCGTCTCTCTACGAAGTCCGCGTCCGACCCAGCGGGCCCAACATCGCGTCTGCCTCATGGAAGATCAGGCGCGTTTCCATTGCCAAAGGACGCACCCTACAGAAATCGTTCTTTAAAACAGTACCATCTCGTCTTTTTGAAAAGAACCTGCGTTCGGCCTCCTGCTTCTGCAAAATCAGTTCAACAGTACACTGACGCAAGCAGACGACCAACACTCCTGGCTTAAAGCACACCTGACAGACTAAAAGCATCGGGGAGGTTTAGACTGTGCATCTAGACACTCAACATGATCAACTCTGGTGGCTTCAAAGAGTTCAAACAGTACACTCACGAAGACCAACTCCAGATAAGATCGAACCCGGAGTACTAACAGTCTAGTCATGAAAGCAAATATGGCTAAAATCCAAAGTATTTCGAAATCCGTCCCAGTTAACTGCGGAATATCGAAAACTTTGGAGGGGTTCTGTAGGCTGTCCAAAAGTTACTGAAGGACAAGCCATTGAAAAGCAAAGTTTCAAGCTCTAGACGCGAGGGACTAACACCTGCGTCTCAGCATCAGGCGCGTTGGCTCGACACCCGCGTCTCAGCATCAAGGCGCGTTGGCTCGACACCCGCGTCTCAGCACAAGGCGCGTTGGCTCGACACCCGCGTCTCAGCATCAAGGCGCGTCGGCCTGACACCCGCGTCTCAGCATCAAGGCGCGTTGGCTCGACACCCGCGTCTCAGCATCAAGGCGCGTTGGCTCGACACCCGCGTCTCAGCATCAGGTGCGTTGACTCGACACCCCGTCTCAGCCTCAAGACACAAAGGTCCTAACACCCGCGTCTCAGTTATACGCCTTGGTTAAGGGACCAATCACTGCCTACACGTAAGGGAAATCAGTCCCCATCGTGGCGTGTCTTTAGCAGGCACGTGGGTTAGTTACCGCCCATGTAGCGGGAAGTTGGCCCTCATTGTGGAGCGTTTTTAGGGGGCACGTTCACCCCGGGACCTCTATAAATAGCCCTGCTGGCAATAGGAGGAGAGAGGAGAGAATCAATCAGACGAAGAGAGATAAGAGGGCGACACAGAGAGAAAAGAAGCAGATAACTCTTCAGCAAGTTCGCTGCGTACGAGCTAGCTTCGCCTACCTCTCTTTTAGAGTTTGGTAGACAGAGCTGTGTCACTCTTCATACCGGCCGAAGAGGAGATCCCTGAAGGACGGTCATCTGGTCAACGGAGAACAAGATTCACTCTCCACCGCCACACGAAGAACCCAGCCTAAACAAAGGGGGAATTCAAGATTCAATAT